>BPLQ01006460.1:312772-323051 GCA_021605075.1 Caerostris darwini | reverse complement strand
AAAATTATGTGTACTCAGAAATTTCCTTATGAATAAAACTGAAATAAAAATTGGTAAAAAAATATATATATATAATTCAAGTATTATTTATAAGTTCAGTTTTCAAATTCTCAACTAACTAAAAAAAGATATTTCTAAAGGAAAAGCTAGGAAAACTACTTTTACTACTACTACTATTTTTAAAACTATTATAACTACTTTCTACCGTACTACTAACTTACAACAATATCATCATTTTCTTACTCATTGAACTTCAATGTCAAAATTAACCGTAAATTCGCAAGAGAAAACTCACAATCTTTTCAATTCCCATATGAAAATCAGAAAAATTCGGAAACCGAAAAGATCATGGCCTTTGGAAAACTGTAACCAGAGTTGCTCAGGTATACTACTATGCAAAACTATGAGCGAGCTTTCGTTATCTTTTTGTAATCCACACAATGGCAGATTTGTCGCTCTGAATGCACCAGAAGAAATGCTTCTGTCTCCTATGAAAGGTCACGGTCATATGATCGTGTAGAATTTGAATGGCTATGAAATAAAGGTGGGAAGGGGGAACTATGTTTCGCACGACATGCTTATAGATTTCACTACGAGCCAAAAATCTGACACATCCTGTACAGGTGGAGTATAAAAGGTCTCTGGAAGTTGGCCACTGTCACATCTTTCTGGTAGCTGGAATCCTACAAAGACATCGACAATGCTTCTGTGGATGGTAATGTATTTTGGATTCGATGTAGTTTGTCTCCTATCTGTTAATCATTTCTTGGAGTAATATATCAATGATTGTTAAATTACGGTGATATATTTGCATCCATTTATTAATAAAGATAAATTTTAAGATATATCTTTTGAAGAGCTTCGCTTATAGAATATTATATTTTTGATTCGATGCAGCTTTTCTTCTACCTGTTAGTGACGCATTCACGTTTGTTAAATTTGAATGATAGATTTGTATTAATTATTGATAAAGTTATTTTTATAATAGAATATGTTAGCTACATGTACTTTAAATATTATATTTCATAAATATATATCTGAAATATATGCTTTAAATGTCATATTTCGATATATATATAAATACATATATCTATATATGCTTTTAATATCTTATTTCTGCTTTAAGCTTAAAAATTTCATATTCTTTTATATATCATAAATATATGCTTAAAATATGCTCTTTAAATCTCATATTTCTATATATATTTCTATAACAGCTTATTTAAAAACGTTATCAAATTCTAATAATTAATTACAAACAAAAGAAAAACATTAGAAGATTCACATATAAATTACTAATAGAGCAAAGAGAGATGCTCACCGCACAAGAATAGCGTCTCGATTACTGAGAGATTATTGCCTTTGCAATAATTATAGCTTTTCGTGGCACTAATTGAATCATATAGAGATGTGCAGACCTTTACAGGAGTTAGGCACGTGGAAAGCTGACAGCTATTTTGTACATCTAAAGATCTTTTAGGTAGCATTATTAAGCACCTAGCTTATCCACAACATTCCAACTATATAAATAACTAAGAGGCTATTGTCTTTTCCGTATTATAGCTTTGCGTAGCACTGATTGAATCATATAGAGATGTACAGAGCTTTACAGGAGCTAGGCACGTGGCAAGCTGATAGCTGTTTTGTGCATCTCGAGATCTTCGTCAGTTTCCAGAAAGATCTTTTAGGTGGCATATTTTGTACTTAGCATATCTTATACATCTTATATAGCATATCTTATATCTCTTATACCTAGCTTATCCCCAACATTCTGTAAAATATTCGCATATAACAGAGCACAGAGATAAATGAGCCATGTTCGCTACACGAAAGTAACGTCTCAACTACTGAGCGACTATTGTCTTTGCAGTAATTATAGTTTTATTTATTTATTTATTTTTGTACAGTATTTCATATATTTTTGGAGAATAAATACATTTTACAAAATGAACCAAATAAATATAACAACTTAAAAATAAATAAATAACCCAAAATAAACAATTGTGTTATATTTTAGCACGGAATTTGAATTCTGCAATACAATTCTTCAATTTCATGCTTATGTTCACATTTTGTTAGATATTTACTAATTTTTTTCTTTAAATCATTTTCCAGATACTTTTCAGCACTTTTATATGCTTAAGCAAACAATATGAAGACATTGAGTTCGCCAAGCGAATCGAACCTCGTACTACCTCGTTCCTGCAGTACAACAGCGTGGCCCACGAGCCGACAAACTTCCAGTACTCCAGCTTCGGATCTCAATCTGCAAGTACCGAGAGCAACCAAGTATCGCCGGGTCCGTTCATCAGAAGACCTTACACTGGCTACCAAAACGGCCTGGATGACAAGTTTCGCGAAACGAGGGATTACGAGGACAGGCAGAGGATCAACAAGTTTCCGGAGGGAAGAGAGTTCGAGAGCCGCCAAAGCGACGAGAAGATTCCGGGATTAAGGGATTTCGAAGGGAGGCAAATGGAAGAGAGGTTTCCAGGGGGGCCCAAGGAGTACATGGGAAGGCAGAGGAACGATAAGTACCAGGCGGCAGGTAATTTCGAACAGAGGGAGAGGAATGATAAATTTCAAAGCCTGAAGGATTTCGAAGTGCGAAGAAGAATTGACAAGTTTCAAGGTCCAAGAGATTTAGAGCAGCACAGAACTATCAGGTATTAAATTATTTCCTTCATTGTCATTAATTATTTAAACCAAGGATGGCCAACACGCCGCCCGCCTTGAATACTTTTCCGGGCCAGTGAGATGTATCACACTTTTACAAACTATCGAAATTATCAGAAAAAATTAACTTTCACTTTAAAATAATATTCTTGCGAATACATTACATATATTGCCTGTTTTATATATGGGTTCGCAGAATAATTAAATTATATTCTGCGAACTCATGATGCGCGCGCATCTTGAAACATCTAATATTACAGCTTCTATGTTTCACTTTAAGTGACCTCAGTGACGCAGTGACCTACCCTAGATACGCACAGTTGATTGTCGATAGCAGAGCAAACTAGACTTTTAGTCTAAGTTGCAAGCGTTTTGGGTTCAACTTACACCTGAGAATCGTCTTTTTCGAAAAAATTAAATTGACCAAACACAAAACACGCTCAAACATAACGGACGCTAACCTGCAACATCTATTACGATGTGCAAACATCCAAATTGAGATCGATTTGCAAAAGCTAAGTGAAAGAGTGGAGAAACAAATATCTAAATAATATTTTTCGAAATAAATATTTTTTAATGATTTCATTTTTTTTTTTGTTTCGTTTATATTTATATATTTTTTATATTTCAATTTTAGTGTTATATGTTTCTTTATAATGTGCGTTTAGTATCATCATTATTATTTTATCTATGTTTAGATGTAAGAATAATAGTAAATACAAAAATAATATTTCATTATGTTTCAATTTTTCACTCCAAATAAATGTCTATAGGTCTAATAATGTCTAAGTGATCTATATAAATGTCTATAGTGGGTAAATCTAATATGGGAATATATAATTTTATATGCAGCACGCGGAGAGTTATGATGCATTTCCGAAATGGCCCGCAAGATCATTTGGGTTGGCCATCCCTGATTTAAACGCTTTATAAAAGAATTGAAGGAAATAAGAACAAAATTCTATTTAACTTTACCTTTCTAAAGATAACATGTGTGGTATCAGTGATCGCAATATTTAAGCAGCTGCGTTTTGTAAAAATACTGTTAAATTTATCTTTAAAAGTTGCAGTTTCCGCTTTTATTGTTATGAATAAAGACGTTATGCTTAGAAAATGTTATGCTTGATAATAAGAATGTTTGTATATGTTTAAAAATTATATATTTTGCTGGAAATAGTAAGTAGATTGCTGTATTAAAAATATCTACTCATAAAATGGAATAAATTCATAACATAATAATAAATTTTTTTAGATAACTTATTTCTGATATTTAAAATGTTTTCAGATATATTTCACAAGTGCTGTATTTTACTTTTAATGTTAATTATTAGATATCATTGTGTTAAATAGCATACGTAATTTTTCTCTAATTGTTTCACATAATTAAAAACTATTTTTAAGAATAAAAATGATTACTTCCTTTTAAGTGTTTAGAAAAATCAAATATTTTGATAAAATAAAGTTATTGGCAGCGCAAGTTTTAAGTTAAATATAATATTTGAAGAATTTCTAAAATAAGGCTATAAATATAAAGTTCTTTAATTTTCTCGTAAAGGAAAAAACATGCATAACTTTTACTATTTTGTATTCTCTTTGAGGAAATTGACGTCAGATTTGTTAAAAATTAGTTAAAAAAGTAAGAGACTTGTTCTGAGGAGGATAGTAATTCAAACCACGGAAGGAGCTATAATCATTTTATCTTTAAGACATGCACTCTAATGCTGCAGAAAAAATAAAAAATTGGACATTATGTAGGTAGTAAAGATTACTAATGTAGCATGAATTTAAATGTATGTAGAATGAATAATATATAAATATTTCTGGCGTAGTCCATGTAAAATGTTTTTAAAAAAATTTACAAATAAAAAAAAAAGTAATTGCAGTTTTAATTAATTAACATAAAGCTTTTACGTAATGAATTAACCACGTAAAATACTATTTGTTGACTAAGTTTGAGGTTTGAGGATACTATTTGTTGACTAAGAAATAAATGCATATGACTAATTTTTATTGTAATAAAAATGATTCTATTCATATAAAAATAAGTACAAATTAACAATTAAAATAATTGTATTGTCTAAAATTTAACTCAAAATGTGTTTCTACGGTATCTACAACTAATTCATTCAATTTTCATGACACATACATATAAAGAGGGCCTGATGGCAGAGTTACAAATGCTTTGGGGTCGATGCCGCATGCTTCGGGCTCGAGTCCCAGCGGTGTCATGGATATTTGTAGTGGCTCGAAATTAATTTAAAACGGTATGTCTCGGCCTAATATGAATGTATCATAGAGCTGACAACCCTACCCCGTAATAAGAAAACATTTCCTGTTTCGGAATGTTCAGTGGGCGGAAGGCCATGGTCCAACATGAACTGTAATGCCAGGGTGTTAGTTATATATATAAAAATTTACCTATTTCTTCCATTTTTTTTTCTATAAATTTTTCACTTTTCCTTCTATTATATTTCCTCAGATTGTCGGCTGGTAAAAAAAAAAAAAAAACCTGTAAGGAATCTTTCAAAATAACATCGCACTGCTCCTTGAGATGTACCTTCAGTCTAAAACAGTATCTAAAAGTATTTACATACATTTGTTGAGAAATAAAAGTATTTATTCTTTCATTCTGTAGATACGAGGAGGGTTTTCGAGGGCTTCCTATGAACGAACCCGAAAAACCGAGCCGACCGGGTAAGCCGTGGCACTCGTCCCACTTCTCAGAGCACCGGGGTCGGCAGAGGCGCCCAAGGACTTTCAGCGCCTCTAGGAGGACCAGGGAGAACCTTCTGGCTGATGGGAAAAGACCCTTCGTGGCAGAAATCAAGAGAAGTCCCAGGATCGTTAAATATATAGCAGGTAATTAAACTATAAATGCAACTGAAATTGAACTGCAACTGCAGCAGAAAGATTAAACGTTAAAAAGAAAAAAGATTGTCATGATTATTTTAAAACTTTTTTTTTGTAATCTTATTTTAAACACTCAAGCTTTTTATGGTGATAAACAACAATCAAAAATTGTTGTTGTTTCCAAAACATAGGACATTTTGACCAGAGGAAATTCGTCACTATAGCAGATTCAGCATTATCCGGGATGCACCAAGGGAAATCTATTATATAACATCCCCATTGTACCATCAGAAAAGTAAAAAATTTAATTAATTAATAAACAAAGTATCTTAGGATAGAAAATTTGATGTAGCGATTTTAAAGTCCATTTACATTACAGTAGAAAAAAGAAAAAAAAAAAACCATACAGAAAAATCAAAATTACAAAAGGAAAAGACCGGTCATTTTTAACAAAAAATGGCCTTAAAACAGTTAAAAAAATTCCTTAAAAACAGTTAAAAAGAAGTTAAACTTTCTGAGGATAAAAATTTAAAAAGTTACAAACACCACAATAAAACTCTGTAGGATCAGGACGTGTTTCTTGTAACAAATCTCAATAAATTTTATAATGTCTGGGTTTCTATTGCATTTATATATTCCTGCGTTGTTACCGTCTTCTCCAACATTCACTTTCCCTAACACCTCCAAGAATAGCCCTTAAAATCTTCCGCTCAAATATGCCCAAATGGTCCTCATTAGATCTTGCCAAAGTCCATGTTTCAGAGCCATAGACCAAAATTGGTCTGAAGGTTTTTCTATAACAAAAATTTAGTTTTTCTGCATATGAACTGTGATTTAAACAGATTTCTTAACCCATAAAAGAGCTTAATAAAAAATATAGCTTTTTAAAATACACGAGTAAATGCAAATGCGAAACAAAAAAACCCCTCTAAACTTCAAATTCTGGTGATTCGAATTTCCTTTATTTTTATATAGCTTTTGCAATTACAAAATTGTTATGAAAAGCTAGAAGCTTTACTTGAATTATTAATATGAACTAAAAATTATTTAATTATCTACAAATAAAGATGAAAAAAATATTAAAGCTGAACAGATTTATTAGGAAAAACTTGATTTAGAACCCTAGTAATATGCTTTAGTTAAATAGATTTATTACTTTGCTGTGAACGAGTACCTTTATAAAATGGGAAAAATATTCTATTTTATGGCTAAATTAACGTCTGTAACCGTGAGTTTCGTGTAAACAACTTATTATTTTATTCTTAGAATTCAGCCAACTATTAATTTATGTATTTTTATCTGCATTATTTGACGTATTTCATCGCCAGATGCTCATCATCTTCAATATATTTGACAAGGAAATCTTTTTATCTTTATTTTTGTCTCTTAAATGTTTGATTTATAGCAAGATTTTAAAGTGCAAGTTCATTTGGCGGTTTCAGTTAACGAGTTAAACCATAAAAATATAGAAATTAATATTTTGTAAATTTACCTATTAAAATCGTCTGGCTGATTTTAATTGGCTCTAAATTTTCCAGTGGAAAATATTTTTGCAATAAAGTTATATAATTATACAATAAATGCGTAAAATAGTGAGAATAATTACGAAACAAAAGTATTTGGTTTTCATTTCGCATGTTAAAAGTAATGCATATATAAAAAAAACTTAGTATTTATAACTAATACAAGCAGCAAAGAAATATTAAATTTTATAAATAATATTTTTTGTTTATTTAACATTTGTGAGTAAATTTTTAACAAGTAATATAAAAAAAAAAAATTTTTTTAAGTCAATTTCTATTTTTTTTTTCACTCTGTTGCAGAAAGTCCTTTATAAATAATTTTCATTCATTTTTTAATGTTTATCTGGCGCCATCTACTGGTAGATATATGCAACTTAAATCTACAAAAAAACTAAAATTAATTAAATTTAATTACTGAATTAATATTTGAAAAAACTATATTAACATCAAGTGTCATCCACTACAAGTTTAAAAAAATGTATCTGAACTTGACTGGATGAATAAAAAGTATTTTATGAACGATTGAAAATTTGTAAAAGATATATATAGGGAGAGTGTTGAAAAATACCGCTATTTTTATGCTTAAATTTTAAGTGAATAAAAACGACCTACGATATTTACTGGCATGAAAATCATTTTTGAATACTTAAGTATATGATTTAAATATACTGAATGAAAAATTCCTAATCTACATTATGTTCTTGAATATAGGTCTTTTTTTACGTCAAGGAAATAAATTTTTATTTGTTTGCAGTTGGCTACATAAGAATCATTAATCAGGGATACTTCTCATATTAATTAATATAATTAATAAAATTGATTTATCGGAAGAATCATCTGTCAGTATAAAAACATTTGTTATTAAATGTAATAAATTATATTTATAAATGTTCTATTAATCATAATTAATTGAACTTCAATAACATTTAAATTAGTTCTTTTTAAAAAGTGTTAGAGGATTTCTTCGCGTTTTTAAAAAAGAACTTTGAAATGGGTGTGGTTGGATTGAGATATTTAAGGCACAGATTTCAGAATTAACACTTTTATTAATACTCACATTAATTGCAAGTATACAATTATATCTAATATTTAACATATATTTAAAATAACAGGTTTGGTTTGTCGCGATTTTTTTTTTCTTTTTGAAAAGATTTTGGTTTCTCTCTCTACGGTCATTTTTTACACACTCTAGTCCAATTAGGCCCGGACCTACAGTTTAACGTGGATTCCGAACCACTAACAAACGCCATGCCACAATGTCACATGAAGTCTGTGGTACCAAAAGCCAGAACACTAGCCAATTGGTCACCAAGCCACTAAAATAACATGAAGAGAATTAGAGTCTCGTGGAAGAACTCCACTTTTCATCCGGAACTCGGGGGAGAGTTTGTAGGCCAACTGACCTTTTCTCCTGAATACCACAGGGAGCGTTTTTGCCAGCTTGTCAGAGGATGGAGGGTTACAACTTAAATTTTCATTCGAACGTTATTAAATCGTTACAAAAGAAAGAAAAGAAAATTGTTGAATTTTAAAGTTTTTTTTTTTCTCTAGATATTTTTCACTATTTTTTAAAACTGCAATTTGATAAATGAATTTCATTGTTCCAAAGTTATATAATCTTCTTTAAAGGTATAAACAAAAGAAAACAAAATCAAGTTAATACTTATTAATATTTATATTACGACATTGAATCATCAAAGTGTCTTTCGTTTCAGACAAAAACGGCTTCGCTATCCGGGAGGATCTGATCAAACCCCTGCAAGAAACCATCGACCGGACTCGCCAGGAGTCCCGGAGAAGGATCGTCACCGCCTCCGCTGCCGGACTTCCCCAGAGCTCTCTGTCGCAAGTGGTCACTTCTGCCATTCGAGTTGCCGGACAGTCCAACGGCAACGGGGAAGGAAAGTTCTTGCCCCAGATATTCGATCTGAGCGTGGGGAAAAGACCAGGCCACCTCGACATCGACAAGCTGGCCTACTCTTTGGGAGCGAAAGAATTGATTTTGTGAGAAGTGTACATTGTTGACAGAACAAAATGTGTGATATGTGTCAAGAAATAATAAATGTATATATTTTTTGTGCGGTATTTTATGATTTCTGTGATTCTTTAAAAAAAAAAAAAAAATTAAACTTATTTTGAAAACTTTCACACGGGTTTGAATTATTTTTTTTCTTTCTAATGCAGCTGGCAAACACAGACAGCTTGGTCTTTGGATACCTTAAGGCAAGTGCTGCACAGACGTACTCACTTTGCATGACCCAGGGGGCGCGTGTAACTTGAAGATTAGCCACGGACGCGGAGTAAGAATGCCCCCGCAACGCTCTACGATCCTATTAGACCGGAACCACGGTTTAAAGTGGATTCCGATCCACTACAAACACCCATGGCACCGCCGGGACTCGAACCCGAAACCTGTGGTACCGAGCGCCAGAGAGCTAGCCACTCGGCCATTCAGGACCGGGTTTGAATTATAATAGTGACAATATTACTGCGTAACTGTCCCGCAATAGAATCACTTTATGTTTAACATTGTTTTCAATCAGTTTAAGAATTAAGCATCTAGTAATTCTAAATAACTAAGTATTTATAAATTTTTATTAACAATATTTTTTAATAAAAAAAATTAATCGCTAACAGAAAAGAAATGGAGAAAATCAATAAAATTATTTAATATGAAAAAAAAAAAAAAAAAAAAAAAAGAAAAATTAAATTTAAAATTTTTGCAAAAAAAAAAAAAAATTTTTTAAAATTAAAAAAAAAAAAAAAAAATTGAACGGAACATGTAATGTTCGCTGTTTGCGAAATGAATAATGAATGTTTTCAAATTTTGATTGTACTGAATAAAGACACATGTGACAAATCATATTGTTTACCTAAAAGTCATTCAAAAAGATACGTATATCTTTCAAATAACGTTGATGCAAACTAAATCAAGAAAAGTTCTTTGGTCTGAGAAAAGTAACCAACAAGTAACATAAAAAAAAAAATTTTTTAAGTCAATTCCTACTTTTTTTCAATCTATTGCAGAAAATCCTTTATAAATAATTTTCATTCATTTTTTTAAGTTTAACTGGCGCCGTCTGTTGGTAGATAATGCAACTTAAATCTAAAAAAAAACTAAAATTAATTAATTAAATTCAATTACCGAATAAATATTTGAAAAAAAACTGTATTAACATCCAGTGTAATCCACCACAAGTTCAAAAAAAAAAAAAAAAAAAAAAAAAAAA
>BPLQ01006460.1:281507-312672 GCA_021605075.1 Caerostris darwini | reverse complement strand
TTAAAAAAAAAAAAAAAAAAAAAAAAATGCATTTGAACTTGAGTGGATGACTAAAAAGCGTTTTATGAACGATTGAAAATTTGAACAAAATATATATAGGGAGAATGTGAGCTAATAGAAGGAACTTAAAAAAGAAAACTGTTAAACGAAACAGCAAAGATAAAGACACGACACTAATGGAACGTGACTTTTTAACATCGCAATTCTCTCATCACGGATTTACCCAATAAAGAACGTTTAGGGAAAGGTGCTAATTTCGAGATTTTCCATTACGCACTTCGTATTTTGTATTAGATTTTATCAGATGCGCGTTGAAAAGTAATTTAATTTTTGCGCCACCTTTTCGGCAGAGCTGCTTTGATTAATGAAAGGGAACTCACGATTTTCCTGATCTTCGCAAGCAATTCATCTTTTTTCAGAAAGAAAAGGGTGTTGAAGCGAAGTTGACCATGCTTGAGTTGAAATGATTGTTTAATGTTGAATAAATAATCTTCTTAAACAGCCTTTACATTAATTTTAAAAATGTCTTCAGAAAGTAAATATTTACTTAATTTTTCTATTATTTGTGTGCACTACTAAATGGAATGAGTAGAATGATTAATGTTGAGCTACGAAATTGATTAAAAGAACTTGGTTTTTTTGTTTTGTTTACAAATTCTTAAGTGAAATAAAAATAACTTACTTTTCATAATAAGAATAAATTTCTTTCTTGAAGCATACCCCTACTCTTTTTTTTTTTTCATCTGAAATATCAATGATGATAGCAGTCTACGAATTTCATCGAATTTTTTAAAATAATTATGTATTTCAAGCTGCTTTAAAATTCTCTTTTCACTTGATGAAACTGATGATCCGAGACTTTTTTCGAACACTCTATCTGATAATCTACTTAAAGGCAACTCATCTAAAACCTGGTTTAACTTTATTCTAAACATCCTTAAAAGTTTAAAGCTGTTGCCTTTTTCAGACTCCTGACGGGCCATGATTGTTTGGCCAATCACCTTTTTCGAATGAAAATATTTACAAGCATAAAATGCATGTTCTGCAGTCTTGGAGAGGACATGGATTCATCTCTCCTTCCTGTCTGCCCTGCACTTGTTTCCTCTACTGTGTAGGGTACTTACTGGAAGGCTAGGGCTCTTATGGGCTAAACATGTCACTATGTGTCTCGTTGTTTTTCATGTTCTTTGTGTTCTTTTTATTTTGTTACTTATTGTAGCCTGCCATTGGAAATAAAAAAAAAAACTGCTTTAAAATATTATATATGTACAAGTGGTTATCAAAATAATGGAAACACCTGTGAATAAAAGTGACATTTAAGAATGCCCTTCGTAAGCTTTAAAATGTAATCTTAGCTCTCAGTTTCTTCCTCTTTACTGGCATTACAGGCTTGAGTCTCCAACACAACAGCTCTCCATCTGTCTCGCTCCAATGAGAGTTAATAATTTTCAGTAGTCCAAGATCCTCTTCGACACTATCCATCCACCTTTCCCTTGGTCTTCCTCTCTTCCTATTGTTGAACAGTTTACATAACATACTCCTTTTAATGATGTTTCCCTCATCTCTACGATGCACGTGTCCTAGCTACCGGATTCTTTGTGACTTGATGTATCTCAAAAGGTCTCTATTTTTAATTAGGTGTCCAATTTCTTTGCTTGATCTTCTAATCCATATATTATTATCAACCCTTTGTCCAAAAAATTTTCTCAAAATTTTCAATCGATGTATTAACAATTTTCAACTGATGTAATCCAAGTTCTTAGCGTTTACTTTTTTAATATGAAAAGTATATATCATTTTAGTATGAAGTATCTTTAGTGAAGTTGTATACGTCTTGGATTTTTGTCAAAAGCTTAAATTGTCAGACCTCACAGACTTTCAAAGAGGACAAATTGTAGAAGCCTGACTTGCTGGAGTAACTGTGACTGCAACGTTTAGGCGTTTCTAGAGGTACACTGTCTGAAATCATGACAGCGTACACACAGCGAAGCAAGACAATCTCGGCAAAGCAAAATAGTGAAGGAGAAGCTGAGTGATAGACACCGACGGCTTTTGTAGCGGATTGTAATGTCTGAAAAGAAAAATGCAGCCGAAATGATCACACAGCGCAATCAGCATCTGGATTCTCCAGTGTCAATCATTACAGTTAAGATACACCTTCATAAACAAAAACATTTACGGCAGAACAGCAATTCCCAAGCCACTTGTAACAGATGCTAATGCCAAAGTGTGCCAGAACCACAAAACCTAGTCAATCGACAAGTGGAAGACAGTTATACGGTTTAGAAGAATCATCTTTCACACTTATCAGTGCAAAAAGATGGGTGCACGTTTGGGGGACATCTGCACACGCGTATGGTCTTGATTATCTTCTAACTGTCAAGCATGGAGGTGTATCTGTCATGGTATGGGCAGCCGTGTCGTAGTTTGCTGCTGGCCCTATCGTAACCCTAGAAGGAAGAATCACTGTGAAGAAGTACAGTGAAGTTTTAGTTGACCAAGTCTATCCTATGATGCAAACTTTGTTTCTTGCAGAAGATGAAATTTTCCAGGATGATGATGTTCCTATTCATGCAGCGTGATCTGTTCAATCATGGTTTGTTGAACACAGGGATGAAGTGAATCCTTTATCTACCTTTGCCTGCACCGCCGCGGGGGGGGGGGGGGGGCGGAACGGGGTGATCTAGTTTAGAGCGATCAATCCAGAATCGATATCCACCATCGGTATCTCTCTCGGAACTTTCACGATGTCTCCATGAACAAGTAATATATATTAAAAAAATTTTAAATCAATTCCTACTTTTTTTTTCATTATATTGTAGATCCTTTATAAATAATTTTCATTCATTCGTAGGGAACCCAAGTAATATAAAAAAAAAAAAAATTTAAAGTCAACTCCACCTTTTTTTCACTCTATTGCAGAAATTCCTTTATAAATAATTTGCATTCATTTTTTTAAAGTTTATCTGGCACCTTCTATTGGTAGATATATGCAACTTAAATCTAAAAAAAACTAAAACTAATTAATTAAATTTAATGAATGAATGAATATTTGAAAAAACTGTATTCACATCGAGTGCCATCCAGTACAAGTTAAAAAAAAAAAATGTGTTTGAACTCGAGTGGATGAATGAAAAGTATGATTATGAACGATTGAAAATGAGAACAAAATATATAGAGGGAGAGTGTGAGCTAATGGAAGGAATTGAAAAATGGTTTAATATTCTTTTAAACACTATTCAGCCCTTGTATGATTAGATTCCCAAGCTGCATTACATGTCAAAGGAGGTCCTACGCCATATTAGTAAAGGATTCCTTATAACTCTAGGGTATTTCCATTATTTTGATAACCATTTGTTGTTATTTGGATTAATAACTTGACAGAAATTATAGATGTGACAATGTAAAAAAATTTAACATTGGGATAGAAATTATAACATAAAGATGTGAAGTGTATTATTACCCAAGAAGGATTTTTTGTAATGAATTATGAAAATAAATTTAACAGCTAAAAATTTACATTCAATCGAATTTGTTCAAAAATAATATTTAAAATATAACAATATTGTTCTTGTATAATATAAAGTGTTACTTAACGAATAATAGCTCATAATCATATATTTGTTCAAAAATAATATTTAAAATATAACAATATTGTTCTTGTATAATATAAAGTGTTACTTAACGATAATAGCTCATAATCATATTAAGTGAAATTAAACAAGTTTCTTAATCACCTTAAAAGCATTCAGTCTAATACAATCCAGAATTAAATATCTGATTAAATAATATAATTTCTAAACTATAATGTGTCAGTATAGTAAAAGAAATTAGAGAATAATACTTTACTTAAATTGCATAAAATTTGATTGATAAAACTAACATCAAACCAATTGAAGCAAAATACTGCTAGTGCGATTTTCTGAAAATATTATTAAAAAATCACCACTTGAGTATAAATGAATACAAGTCTTATCTTCTTAACGGAAATGTTTCAAGATTTAATAAATAAACAAATGAAACATATAGAGCCAAATTTTCACGTGTATGGCCTACCTGATGGTATGATGTATGGCCTACCTGATGCTGGATTCAAAATTGAGGGAGCCTGATTTGTGATCCGATAAACGATGCTAAATAAAAAAATTCAGAGTCTATGAAGGGATCGATCTCCAGAAATAATTAGGTTGAAAATTCCTTTTTATTAGGCTACAGAAGATGGAGAGTTGACTGCCAACCCCCACATGCTATCCTTGGGTAGGTTCGTTCCAAATATTCATCCAAAGCGCACACACACACACACAAAAACTCCTCAGCTGCCACATATCTAAATTGCAAAAAGTTATTTCTAATTTTTTGCATATATCATTCTCCTATAGTTCTACTTTAAACTGTAGGTCCCGGTCTGTTTAGCCTAACGTGTGCACAAGATGACCGCAGAGCGACAAACAAAGCCAAAACCAAACCTATAGTTCTAATTTTTTGCATATAACATTCTCCTATAGTTGACTGATGTACTAAATATATTTTACTTTAAAAGTCAGAAATACTTTTGAAATTAAAAACATCTGCTCCTTTTCTTAAAAAAATATTTTTTTTAATCCTCTTTCATTTAAATAAGAGAGTTAACTTCACAGAGCTTCATTTAAATAAGAGAGCTATATTAACTTTGAACACTGTTGAATTAAGCAACTATTTCTTCTTTATAATATTTTGCTTGTTTTAAGATTAGTTTTACAATCAACGAATTAAGGCCAAATGCTTACTCATATTGTTTTAAATTGTACTATTTATTGGTCAAATGCCTAAATCTCTAAAAAATGCTTGTCGATTTTTTCGTAATGCTTCAATCAATCGACCCATCCATTAAACATACTCTATGACAGAAAAAGTTATTCTAAGCCTACCAAACTGTACTCTAAATCAAATTTCTAATTCATTTTCGTTTCTCAAAAAAATGACAAGATTTTCCTGACACTACATACAGCATGAAACGCGTTTCCCATTCTTTAATTTCTCTACAAATGACTCAGATTGTGAGCGGTACGAAATAACTAATTTCTGTGAATGAAAAACTGTGATATTAAGAAAATCTGCACCTTTTCTTGTAAAAATATTTCTAAGACATTTTCCATTTAAATAAAAGAGAGAAAGAGAAAAAATATCAACTTTGAACACAGTAAGATTAAGCAACTAATTCTTCTTAATGATATTTTGCTTGTTTTAAGATTTATTTTACAATCAACGAATTAAGGCCAAATGCTTACTTACATTGTTTTAAACTGTACTATTTATCGGTCAAATGTCTAAATATCTAAAAGGTGCTTTTTCGTAAAGTTTCAATCAATTGTTCCATCCATCATATATGGTTTTATAATAAGAAAAGTTAACTACCAACTATATTCTACTAACTATATTCTGCAGACCAACGGTATTCTAAAACGGTATCAGGTAAACGGTTAACGGGTCAGGTAAACGGTCAGGTAAACGGTTCTTCAACGGTATCAGATTTCTAGCTCTTTTTCGTTTCGTAAAAGTATGATAGAATCTCCAACACTACATACTACCATGAAACGCGTTTCTCATTCTTTAATTTCTCTACAAACAAGTAATATAAAAAAAATTAAAGTCAATTCCTACTTTTTTTTCACTCTATTGCTGAAAGTCCTTTATAAATCATTTTCATTCATTTTTTTAAGTTTATCTGCCGCCATCTATGGGTAGTACATGCAACTTAAATCTAAAAAAGAACTAAAATTAATGAATTAAATTTAATTGCTGAATTAATATTTGAAAAAACCGTATTAACATCCAGTGTCATCCACTACAAGTTCAAAAAAAAAAAAATGTATTTGAGATTTAAGATTTATTGAGTGGATGAATAAGAAGTGTTTTATGAACGATTGAATATTTGAACAAGATATATATATAGGGAGAGTGTGAGCTAATGGAAGGAATTGAATGAATGACTCAGATTGTGAGCGGTACGAAGTAACTAATTTCTGTGAATGAAAAACTGCAAAGATTGAGAGAGAGAAGAAGACAACCTGAGGACGGGGTTGGGGCAGAGGAGGATGTTTCTCCTTAAGTGTCACCTATTGGCCTCTTTTATTAGCGTCGCAGAGCTGTTTTCTGCAGTTTGACCTTCCGCTCGGCAGGTGCGGCCTAAACATTCTTTTCCTTTTCACATTTTTTTATTTTTTCTGTTTTTTTTCTTTTTTCTTTTTCTTTTGCTGCTGCTGCTGCTGCTGTTGTTGGTTTCAGGAAAAAGCCGTGCCAGAGAGTCGTTTTCGGCGTCGATGGTGATTTGCGGTTTGTCGAGGCCCACGCCGAACGCACCGTTTTTATCTTCCCTTCCTTCGGTCTCAATCAGGCGTGCGGTAATTAAAAGCGATAGGGACATTGCGCGTCATGTCTTTCGCTTTTTGCGGTTCTCTGCCAAATCGCATTCCCAAGCGATCTCCCTCGTTAGATCTGATATTATCATAGAGCTCTGTTATGGCAATTTAGCGGAAAAGTAAGAAGTAATCGTTACAAATTAGTGATTGACAAAAACGTTTAGACGTGAAATGACTTTAAACTTGTGCATATACTACTGTGCCCAAAAAGTAAGACCAATTTTTTTTTTTTTTCAAACACTCTTTATTTATCATTCCAAATTTATTTCATCGCCTTCAAGATAACCCCTTCCGGACACAATGCACTTATACCAACTTTTTTTCCCATCCTCAATGCATGCTAAAAGTAACTTGCTAAGGATATTTTTAATAAAAATCAATTTAATATCATGCTATATTGAATTGAATACTGTACAAAACATGATAAATTGAATACTATATAAATTCTGATTAATAGTGCTTGAATAAAAAAAAGATAGGAAAGCAAAACAGTAAAATACCATTATAACAGCAAAAAGATAAAGAAAATGTTTTACGTTAAAGTGACTGGTAAGTATCATCATACTTGTGGTTAACATCTTTAAAAATTTTAGATGTCGATTATTTGTTAAATAAATGCAACAGAGCTATTATATATAAGGAAGCCCTGATAACGTAAATAAAGCAAGGCAAGACAAATACAAGTAAAAAAAAAAAAAAATTGCAAGGCAAAAAACAAATACAAAAGAATAAATATTACAAAATATACAAAAATTACCGAAGTCATTGCCTTAAGAGTTCTCTCGCACGCCATTTACTGGCTGTCACCGTCAAGTACCGCACATAGTTGGAGGTCGTCTCTGTACATAGGATCTGTTGACTTACATAGGAGGCAGACAGGGTTCGAAAAGATTTTAATGCGATGGAGATGTTCCGCTAGGCCAGGGATGGGCAAACTACGCCGGAAATTTCTATCTGGCCCGCGGATAGAATTTTAATTTGACGGTCCGAGGCAAATTAAAAGAAATATATATTTATATATTATATATCCATCTCCTTTTCTACTTTGATTAAATATTTTTTTTTCTTCCCTTTTTCAAAGAACTGATGATCTTTTTACTTTCTCTATTTTTGTTCTACAAAACATAAATCGGCAGAAATAGCAAGCACAGACAGCTTTCAATCGGTTAAGTGTTAAAAGAGGAAGTTCATTGTTAGTTATAGCTGTAGATTGGCGCCAACAAGTTAGAATTTTACAAGTCATTATCGAAAGCCAGTTTCCCAAATTTAGTATCTCACGCCCAGAAGATCAGTGCTATGTTTGCTTCATCTTATACATGTGAACAAGTGTTTTCAACTATGAACCTCAGAAAGAATTATTTCAGAAGTAGACTGACAGATGAGCATTTAGCCTCGTTCCTTAGAATCAAATGAAATCAATTTCCTTTATCTCATTAACATATTTAAATTGCAAGACTTGTATATTGATTTTAAAATTTTAGAAAAATTTATCTTGGCCCGCAAATTTTAATTTTTTCAATTTTTGGCCCGTGACAGAAAAAGTTTGCCCATCCCTGTGCAAGGCAGTCATGGAGAGTCAGAAGACGGAACCACCAGCGTTCCATTGTAAAACACTAAGGCCAACCTCCGAGACTTGGCGAAAATGGCGACGAAAACGACATTTGAAAAAAGAACCGCTAGAAGCTGCAGACCACTTTGCCGTTACAAGAACGTTACCCAGGATATACCAAGATTGGAAGGTGTATCCTACGTTGCACCCTTTTAAGAGGAAAGTAACATGCATAAAAACTAACTCCCGGCCACTACGATCCTTGTTGGACTATGGCTGTTTGTCTGCTGCCAGATTCCGAAAAAGGAGATGTTTTCTTTCTACGTTGTATGGTTGTTAGCTCTACGCCTAATGCTCTACAGTCATATTATACCGGGACATACGGTTTAAGGTGGATTCCGAACCACTACAAACATCCACTGCCCCACAGGGACTCGAACCCAAAACTTGTGCCTCGAGAACCAAATGTGCTAGTTACTCAGCCATCAGGCCCAAAGTAGTACGCATAAGTGGAGCAAAAGGTCCACCTATGCATATATACAATAGTACAAGAAAAAATACAAGAAACGTTCAAAACAACAAAAAACACAGTCATAATTAATTGGCCAATTAGCTAGCGCTTTAACATTTGGTACCACAGGCTCGAATCCTGTTGGCGACATGGATACTTGTTAGCGGTTTGGAAAAAGACTTCCACCACAAAGTTCTAAAACTTCTATGCTTCAATAACGAAAACTCTTCACTATCGCTGAAAGTTCCCCGTTAAATTGTAGGCCCGGTGTAATTAGCCTAAAGTGTATAAAAAAATGACCGTAGAGCGACAAACCAAATTAGTATTAAAATGTTTTAGTAACGAAAGCGTTAAAAAAACCTTATTTTTAACGCTTTCGTTATTACAAAAATAATTAAGTTATTTTATTATATTTATATTTTAAATTCTATATAAATAATTTTTTTTTTTACAGAAATTCTAGAATATTTTTAAAATTGTAGTAATATTTTCCATTTTTTTAAAATGAATTTTATTCTTAGACAAGAGATTTTGTGTTATACGAAGCTATCTCAAACCAGTCTTTACACTGCAGGTAATATCACTAAAAAAAAATCTTTAAAAATAGCATTTTGTTTTGTATTTTTACATCATAGTTTGAAAAGTGTACTTCTGTCAATTTAATCTGCATACCGAAATAGGTTTTCATATCTTTTTTACCTTATTAATTGGTTGATTGATCTCTTTAGGTATATAAAAAAATCAGTAAGATACATACATTAAATGTATACCACAGTTTATAGTTTAAAAGATCGTAAAGTTATAAATTGGGGCCAGGTAGCCGAATGGCTAGTTCTCTGACGTTCGGTTCCAAATGGTTCGAGTTCCCACGGGGCTATGGATATTTGTAGTGCTTCAGAATACACTTTAAACCATAGATCCCGGTCTACTATGACTGTAAAGTGTTCGGCGTAGGGCTGACAATATGTAAAAAGAAATATCTCCTGCCTCGAAATTTGACAATAGGCTGACGGCCCACCAAAGCCTGTTGCGCCAATGAAGAATTATAATTTATAGCAATGAAATATTTATACATTTTTTATTTTTGAACAATTTTCATTTTATACTGAGTAAAAAATTTTAAAACGATTTATTTAAAAAAACTTTATAATGTAACAAAATACTTTTAACTGCAGTGAATAAATTGCACAATTTTACTGAATAGAACACTTTTAGTCACATTTTATTATAATAATGAAAAAATGGATGTATTACATTTCAATGAAACTTTTAATGATTCAATAAAGCAAAAGCTTTTTTATGCCACTACTGTGCACAAAATTACGATTAATTATCTAAAGTTATTCAGTTTTTCACCTGACAATTGGTGCATGAAACTTAATAATGGGCCGAAGTACTTTATATTTTAATAACATCTTCTTTGCAATCAGTTGTAATAACCGCCCGACTCTTGGCTCAGTGACAACGCGTGTCGCTAATGAGCATTCGGCTGGAGATTCAATACGTTGACGATTTGTTGTAAAGACTGTTTCAAAAAGCAAGGAGACTCGATGGCATTTGCCAGGTCCAATCTTACCTCTTTAGTCGGACCACCTGGTGGGAGTTGTTGTTGTTACTAATCCCCATGGTGCAGGAAAACCTACACCAGCTCCAAAAGACCTCATTGCGGGTGACATGTCGCTAAGGGTAATATGCAGCTTCACTTCGTGAGGAACCACGAGGGCTGAAGACTGACTAAACCTTAAGACAAAGCTCTACGATCCTATTAGACCGGGACCTACAGTTTAAAGTGGATTCCGAACCACTACATACATCCCTGACACCCTCGGGACTCGAATCCGAAACCTATGATACCGAGCACCAGAGCGCTAGATAGTCGGCCATTTAGGCCCTACCTGATAGTTTCCCTTATTTTCTCCCATATGATACTCAAATGCGGAGTAATTCACCCTTCCAGATAAATAGTAGCCCCTTCCCCCTTCTCCTCTTGAAAACACTGCCATCCTTCTTCAGCGTCTCGGAGCCAAGACAGACTTCTATCTACGAGTGCTGCATCATAACAGAAACTGTCCCACTCTTTCCCTTCTTCCATGAGCCCACACTGGTGCGTGAACTTGGTCTACGTAGATGTTGCTGTCTACCAAGTGGGATAAGAAACAACAGATGTAATAACCACTAATGCTAATAATACAAATTATTATAATGGGCAGGGTCGATATATAGGTTAGCCATAAAATTTAGCATTAAATGTAGAAACAAAACGCATAACAGCAATCTTGAAAAAAAAAAAAAAAAATTAAAAAACTACAATTTTAAATAATTTTCTTTTTCTTGAAAAAATCTCTTTTTCCCTTTGAAATAAAATTGTCTTTGCTTTGCCCAGACGATCTTTATGGGCAATTTTACATTATTTAATTATATAATTATTAGTTCGTAAAAATTTTTTAAATAAATATCATACATAAAAAAGCTCGTGGAAGAAATTTAAAACAAATTAGCCTATAAGAATAATTTAAAATTTAAATGGAAAAACCCCACTCCCGAGAAAAAAAAAATCGCATATATTTTGCAGGTAATAATAATATTTGTAATAATTCTTTTCCAAGATGCTCCATGTATTCCCGTTTAGTGGTATGGCAACCAAAGTTTGATGTTGTTAAGATTCATGCCAAAGTTATCATGTTGATGTTGATAAGATACTTGGAGAAACTCTTTATTAGAGCCAGCGTCAATATTTTTTTAAGAATGTTTATATTTATGTTAGACATATATTGTATATTATTATTTACAAAGAATTTCGGTTTCTATTTGACAAAATTATTCCGTTCTGTGATATCATATTTGCAGAATTAGGCTTAAGAATTTGACACAAATTACAAATGTTGATGCTGTTTATCCCCATTGGCTTTTTCGGAAACGTAAATTGAATTTCGATTCAGAATTTTCAAAATTCCATTGTCATTCTCTGCAAGCCGCAAATGTTATATTTTATGTGACTATTTTGTGCTATACTTCGATTATATCCGAAATTTTTTATATCTTTAATTGTTTGAGTTTATATTTTAATATTATATAATTATTTTTAGATGAAACTGCAAATGCACTAATTTTGGAGATTTGTTGAATTGTATTCAGTCTATCCAATTTCTTGAGTTTTTCACAACGACTTCTATTATGAAGCGCTTTCAGATCATCGTATGATTTTATAATATATACAAAGCATTAATTAAGTTCAGTTTATTTAAAGTATTTCTGCTATTTTTTGCATGTTTATGATCCTTCATCTCTAACTCGTGAAAACAGATGAGGATTTTTATTTTATGGGGTTGAAAAATCTCCCGAATTGTTTTTATAAAAGATGCAGGTTTACATAAAAATGTAGATTGTTTTTATAAAAGATGTAAATTTATATAAAGATGTAGATTGTTTTATAAAAGATATAGAATTATACAAAGATGTAGGTTGTTTTCATAAAAGATGTAGATTTAGATATAGATGTAGTTAGTTTTTAAAATATGTAGATCTATATAAAGATGTAGATTGTTCTTATAAAATATGTAAATCTATATAAAGATGTAGATTTATATTAAGATCTAGATTGTTTGTACAAAAGATGTATGTTTATATAAAGATGTAAATTGTTTCTATAAAAGATATAGAATTATATAAAGATGTAGGTTGCTTTTATAAAAGATGCAGATTTATATATAGATGTATATTGTTTTTAAAATATGTAGATCTATATAAAGATGTAGATTTTTCTTATAAAATATGTAAATCTATATAAAGATCTAGATTGCTTGTACAAAAGATCTATATTTATATAAAGGTGTAAATTGTTTCTATAAAAGATGTAGATTTCAATTTAGCTGTTTTAATCATCGATCGTCTTCTATTATGTCAAAATGACTTGAACAGGAAAAAAAATATTTCAACGAATAATAAATAAAAAAAGTCAATAAATTTATTAATCACAAGAATGCTATGTTGACTTCAAGTACCTCGATCATCATAAGAACGGAGAAGTTTTTTCTTACAAGTATATTTTTATAATTGAATTTATTTCTTTTATGTCTGACTTTTGTGGAGATAAATTACGCGTGGAATTATAATATCATCAACACTAAAAAGTGTTGTAACTTTAACAACTGTATTTATGTTGCTGTTGTTGCCGTATCCCCTGAAGAGCACAAAAAAATCAAATACCTTGGTGCTCCCGAATAATATTGGCTACGTTGAATTGGAGTATAAATCCTCTTCTGAGGGACGGTCCAGACTATGCATGGCGGCTAGGCAATCAAAGACATTACGAGGAGTAAGCTTGACATCAAGGCAGTTGCCACATTTTTTAATACGCTTTTATTAGTTTCACCTGTATGTTTGTAACTGACCCTTTGGGCTCGATTTTGCCCTACTTTAAGCGATCCGATTTAATTTAAACGTTGTAGACTTATCAAGGACCGACGACACTAAAATATTTTGATAAGTTTATTATCTCATCGTGATTAGGATCGCCAGGATGAGTGACTTTATTTTAACTTATGAAGAACAATTTAACCTGTGTAGAATGAAAGTACCTAAGACTTTCAAACCTACGTGGGGCAGTGGCACGACGGATACCACGCCTGGCCTCGGATCAGGAGATTACCAGTTCGAATCCCGGCTGGCTCGATCTATTCGCATTTATTGTTTTACTCACAATTAAATTATTGTAAGAACTATAGTTCCAGTCCTCCGTACCGGGACCTCATTTAAATATTATAGTTTAAAAACACGCTTTTTTAAAAATCACCAGAGACACGTTTTTAGAGTTAATCAAACTATAAAGTAAAAAATAATTGTTAACATAAGAATAAAATTACTGACGAGAAAATGAATGTCACTGTTCTAAAAGCTTTTTTGTTTGATTAACTCTAAAAGCGTATTTTTTAACTATAATTTTTTTTATTGTCATTTTTTTTACGTCATCAGCAGAAATTTTCATATTTTTGTAGTGTTTCATCCTTAATTTTGTGAAAGCAGTAGTAAAGTAATAGTTTTTCTATCGGCATTTAGTTCTATAGTTTGGTATTTAGTTTTGATCTTAGAAGGAAGCAATTTTTAAATTTTGGCAAGGCATTTGCACCTGCAAGGGTAGTAGGAATGGTAGTCTGATCCAGATTTGAATTTTTCGCCAAAGAATCTACAATCTCATTAAATTCCAAATTTACATGAGCAGGGATCTATTGTAGGATGCACATTCTGCGCAAGCAGTGGATTTGTTGTAAAAGAGATATAATTTTCAAGATCATACTTATGAAACATTTATTAAGAGTCTGTAAGACAAACCCTGAGTCAGTGAAGATAATAATTTCATTCATTTATTGTGATGAAGGTATACTGAGATAAGCCTCAAGTGCCTTTGAATGGCCAACAGTTCTCCTGTGAAGTTTGATGCAATTTTTTTCCGACACCTTCGATTATGAAAATAATTTCCTGCTGTTTTTATGCATATTTAATTCTGTAATTTGCTATTTAGTTTTGATCTTAGAAGGAATTATAAGTTAAGATTTTGCCAAGGCATTAAATTTGTATTTATTTAGTGACAATTTCACTTAAGCATTTTTAATAAAACGAAAAGGTATTTTATAGTTTTAAAATAAAATGTAATAACTGAATGACGACGAAAAATACTCAAGCAAAAATAATTATATCAACTATTGTGATTCGATGCTATTATTTTCAGTCATCTTTACATTAGCAACATACATGATAAAAATATTTATGAAAAGAAATATCAGAATATCACGTAAATTTTTTTTCGAAAGGCTTATTTAAAATTCTACCCTGCAGGTTATTTCAAAAGTCTTGTCCTCGAAGCCTCCAGTGCATTAAAACGCTTTTCAAAGGAATGTGTCCTCTTGCCAGCTTTCAACCCAACACCCTAGACGCCCTGATATCTGCTTTGTACCCGAAAAGCTTTTATAGTTTCAAAATTATGGTATTCAATTTTAAAATAAGAAACATCGTTTCTTAACAGTTCGGAAGAAAATAAAACCCCAGACGAAGGTTGCTCGGTGAGAAATGGGTTGCCGTACCTTAAATCCTGTCACCGCGTCTTCAAGACCTTAACTAACCTTCCGAAATAAATAATAATAACAAAAAAAGAAAAAACCGAAAACAATTTGCGCCAAAAGAAAACAGCATTAGAATGCTTCACGCGCAACAACTAGACGTGGAATATACAGTAACCAACCACGGATCGCGGTGTAATTTGTCTTTCTTTCTTCTTCTTCTTCTTTCTTGCTGTGTATTTCCGAAGTTCTTCTTTTTTTTTTTTTTCTTTTTTTTTTTTAAGAGTTTGTAAGTTTTTCCCTGTGATCTGCCAGTATAGCACCACCGAGTCTCTAATTTACGGCGTTAAGGTTTTCTCTAACTACAACCGACGCCCTGACATTCGAGAGGCTGGATGTTTCAGAGAGAGGGGGAGGTGGGTTGACATTAATCAGTCTTCAACAGCGCCCCGATTAGATAGAAAAGTGTTAATGTTCTCACGTTCCGATGGTAAGAGAGAGAAAAAAAAAGAAGATGGAACAAGAAAGAAAGAAAAAGGGGGTGGGAAAAAGAGATAAATAGTTCAATATGCGATTTTATAAGCTGCCAAAGGGTTAAGTAGAGGCTTTCGACTCTGAATCGGGCAGCCGCGGCCTTCAATAATAAATAGTTAATACGCGGTTATGGGAAGAATGAGAAATGGATCGAAGACAGGTGTGATAAAAAAAGAATCAAACGGTTTGTCATATTCTTCATTGGTAACTCGTAATCATGCAATAAAAATGCCGTTTCCTATTAAGATATTAAAAGATATACATTTGCAGTTTAGCAAGTACGTCGTCCTCTGGTGATTACATGAAGTGTTATATTAATGATAAACATTAATAAATTCCTCTGTTTAGAAAGTTTACAGCAATTGCTGTTTAATGATGATAGCAATTGTTGTTAATACTAATAATAAACATTATTTAATTCCTCTGTTTATGAAGTTTATAGCAATTGCTGTTTAATGATGATAGCAATTGTTGTTAATATTAATGATAAACATTAATAAATTACTCTGTTTATAAAGTTTATAGCAATTGTTGTTTAATGAGGCAATAGTTGATGATACAATTGTTGTTAAATGATGCAATAGTTGATTATGCAAATTGTTGTTTAATGATGCAATAGTTGATTATGCAATTGTTGTTTAATGATGATAGCAATTGTTGTTAATATTAATGATGAACATTAATAAATTACTCTGTTTATGAAGCTTATAGCAATTGTTGTTTAATGATGTAATTGTTATTTAATGATGCAATAGTTGATGATACAATTGTTGTTTAATGATGCAATAGTTCATTATGCAATTGTTGTTTAATGATGATAGCAATTGTTGTTAATAGTAATGACAAACATTAATAAATTACTCTGCTTATAAAGTTTATAGCAACTGTTGTTTTGGAGATTTGAAACTAATAAAGCGTGTATTCCTTAAAATCGCAAACATTTTACGAATTTGGAAGATTAAACTTCATAACTTTTTAGTGTTAATATTATTACAGCATTTCTACAAATTATAAATAATAGCAATTTTAAATTAAAAAACAAAATACTGCTATGTTTTATAATCAACTGTCTGATGTAAAGAGTTTAAATCTAAATCGTTGAAGAACTGAGGTAATCTTTATTTATAAATAATGAAAAATAAATAAAATAAATAATGAAAACATACGAAATAATGAAATGAATAACGAAGATGATTGAAAAAATAATGAAAATGAATGAAAAAATAATGAAATAATTAATGAAAATAAGTAAATGAATAATGAAATAACTAATGAAAAAAAGATGAAATTAAGTAATGAAATAAACAAAAATAATTAATGAAAATAAGTAATTAAAAAAATAATGAAAATAAATAATGGATATTTATAAATAATGAAAATGCCTAGTTCGTTTGAAAATGATGTTTTTAAGTAACTTAAAACAATTGAGAAAATAAATGAATTTATGTTTTTAGGAGTACTAATCAAAATAAAATATCAATTTAGTTTGAAACTTTGTTCTTTAGTTACAAACTACGTGAAAATAATTTATGATATTCATACAAAAAGATAATTGTTGAAAAGGGTGATTATAATTAAAATTCAATTACAAATTTACAGAATAATAAATTTTAACTAATTAACTGAATATAAAATAGTTCCTTTCAATATTGAAGAAAATAAAGAGGGTCTATATTAACTTTTTATGTATATATAATTCCTTATAATATATTCAAATAATTTTATTATAATCTAAAATGGCAATTTTTAGAAGTTATCCTTTAAGTTTTCAACGAAGGTTACGCAAAAGTAGAAATTGCAATAAAATTATTAATAATGAAATTGAAAAAAAAATGGAAATGCTCATTTATTAAAAAATTTCGATTTATTAAATTGGCTGAGCAAATAATCTCAAAAAGTTATATAAACATCAAAATGCTTTTTTTTTTCTAATGCAGCTGGCAAACACTTAGACAGCTTGGTCTTGGATGCCTTAAGGCAAGCGCTGCACAGACGTTACTCACTTTGCATTACCCAGGGGCGTGTGTAACTTGAAGATAAGCCACGGTCGCCGAGTAACAATGCCCCCGCAACGCTCTACGATCATATTAATCCGGGACCTACGGTTTAAAGTGGATTCCGTACCACTACAAACATCCACGGCACCACCGGGACTCGAACCCGAAACCTGTGGTATCGAGCGCCAGAGCGCTAGCTACTCGGCCATTCAGGCCCGGTTGAAATTATTTTGTTGATTTTTTAAAAATAATTTTCAGATTAATAAATTCATGAAATACTGTATAATTACTTTATAAATTTTGTATATATATATATATTTATTTTATATATATATATATAATTAAAAAAACAAATGTGATTGAGATTCCAAAATTGAAAGGAGTTAAAGAATCCTGATTAAACTATTGACATCTTTCTTTATATCAATCATAAAGATGAATTAAGCCTTCGTATATAAAAGAAAAGATGCAGTAGAATCTTCAGAAAACAAAACAAAAAGTCTCGAATAATTATTTTCACCATTAATTCTGATATTATCCAGAAAGCGGACTTGTTTGCACGTGAATTCTCATTATTCACCGCATAAAAATTGTGTACTAGTAATCTTGTAATTACGAGACTCTCATATTCTCAGAAAAGTTGTCACTGTCATGATAAATTGCTTAGAACGATTACGAAATTTTTATAAAATTCTTGGACACTGTCGCCATAAAATTACCCTTAACACATAATAATTAATAGAAGTTTTCTTTATAGAGAATAATTTGAGAGTTATTCGATAGGTATGTTTGTTATCTAATAAGCAATTAGTTAAAATTATTATATGAGCGATCATAAATGTAAAGTTTTTTTTTTCATGGAATACTTTAAATGTATTAAAAAGTAAATTCTTAATGACAAATACATCATTTATTACCAGACAATTAGTGATTCAAGAATAAAATTACAAAAATTGTGGCCAATGAGTATTTGTTGATAGTTAGTTACGGATTGGATACATACAATTTAATATTTTAATATAAATTCTTTAGATAATCAATGAAAATCAAGATTTTATAGAGTTCTGAGTTATTTTTTAAAAATATATAGTTAGTGGCAGGGAATAAATCACGATTTTAAAGTTTCATAATGCTGCTTTCTACAAAAATTTTATTTATTTATTAATTTTTTTGTTGTTTCGTTTTCTTTTTTTTTTTTTCATGCTGTTCTTTTAAATTTAAAAATTAAACCAACAAAATTGTGCGTTATTAAATCATTTTTAAAAATTTCTAGATTAATAAAAAAACATTGTTGTCTTAAGTATTTAGCATTCAAAACAGTATATATTTTGTAAAAAAAAGTTTATCATTTTTTTATCTTTATTGATTGCACAATTATTTTTTTACCATTACCTAATTATTTCAGTCAAAGATTAAAATATTCTTAATTATGCATGTTTAACTTAGTAGAATAAGTGGAAAAAACATAAAGATGGAGACACAAATGTAGAAATAAAAGTAGTAATAATGTACTAAAGTTAGAAGAAATCTTTATTATCACACATACCGGAAAAAAAACCTCGATACAACCGACGACTTTATCTAGTTTTGTGCCTTTTTCTTTTAAAAAAATGTGTGCTTTAAATATCTAAACGAACAATGTAGTCATAAATTAATGAATTCTTAATAATTCAATGTTTATTTTTAAAGGTATTCAGTATATTAAAAATTGCCACAATTTTTTATCGCACTGATATTTATCAGCAATTTCTAGAAATCAAAACTCCTAAAAAAAAGAAGTACAAAAAAAAAAAAAATATATATATATATATAGGATAATAAAAATTTATAAACCAAAATAAATCTTGCAGCATAATAAAAAGAAAAAAAATGATTTTCTTCATTTATTATCGCACGTGATTTCTCTTACGTCATTATTTTATTTCACTAAAAAAGAACCTTGATCCTTCATCAACAATTTATTATGAACTAAAGTAATCATTTATTATGTACTAGTATGAACCATTCACTATGAACCCGGCTGAATAGGATGAAACCATTTCACTTCTGCTTGTTGAAAGATAACCTCATAAAATATACAAAAGTGAAGTAGTAGTCATAATAATATATATCAAAGGGAAAAATAAAATTACTATTTTCATCAGCATTTACGTAGCATGAATAACTTCTGGACAGGTTAAGTTTGATATAAATAAGAAAAAAAATTTTTTTTTATTAATCTTGATGATTACTCATCATTAGCTCAGTACTATCATCATTATTTAATTCCAGCCAAGGATTAAAAAAAACCTGCCAACCATGCATCACGAAAAGCATCAGGATTGGGCGCGTTGGCGCGCAGATACGACACCAAATAGTAGAAATGATGAATGGTAATAATAATAATAAAAAGCGTCTCCTCTTACTCCGACGATCTAATTAGCCATTGGAAAGAGTAAGTAGGCACGTGAGCTCGATCCCATCGACCAATCAGCGGTTAGCGAGGGGCATTACCGTTTAAAAGAAGAGGAGGGATGGATCACTCTCTAGCAGAGTAGTCCCACCAGGTGACAAGTCACTATTCTCTCGTCTGGCATTCACAGGTATCATATTCTTCTCACCGGTGATTCTTCCTGCTTGGTCATCAGAAGGCCACAGACTGGCGGGATCATTTGCTTTTTTTGGCAGTCATTGGCGATGATATTTGAGATTTGGAATTCTTTATTAGAGCTTCTTTTTTTTAAAATTAGTATCCAACTAGTGGTATTGTCGAAATATCAACTAGTTTTTGTCTCTTAAGTTTTGCTTTTGGCGCGCTGGCTTGCTGCATTGCAGTTTGTACCAACTTTTTTTTTTAAAGCAGCTTTTAGAATTATTGTTTTTGTGAAATTTTTCTGATTTAGAAGTAGTTAGGAATTAAACTTGTGAGTTATATTAATTAGATAAAAATTACGTATGCTGTCGGGTAGACTTTGCAGAATAGAATTGGTAAATATTCGATGACTGAAATTTAAAACAAAAATCAGTGTTTTTAATTATATTTTCGCATGGTTTTTATTGATCATTGTCAACTGTTTTGTTCCGTGATTTTACATTATAATTTTTTTTTATTCATTGTGTGTAGATTTCCAATTTTTGCGTCGAGATTGTCTATTGTTTTTGATTTCTTAACTCGTTAATAAATTTCCATCAAAGGATATTTTAAGTTTTTCATCAATTTAAAAAAAAATTGTAGATTCTTATTTTTTGATTTCATACAGTGCTGTAATACCTCAATGTGGAACTTTATTGCATGCCTGTAAATGTTAAATAGAAAGGATGAATGCTAATTGTGATGCGCGGAGAGAAATGCTACGGACGATCTTTTTAATAACGATGTGATGAGACAGTATATTGGGATGAATTGCACGAAGATGCCTTGAACAATGCTGGACAGCAAGAGTTTTTACTTCCGTCGTCTTTTTCTCATCATTTACATGTTCTACATATTGCATCCAGATGCTAATTTCAGGTAAGCGATTTGAAATTGAAGAAAAATGCATTGTTTTTATCAAAGTGCTTCTAATAATTAATAAATATGTAAACAAGTACTACTTATTTTTTAAAAAAGTGCCTCTATCCATGTATGTCAATATTAATTAAATGTGAAAATTTATAATTAATTATTAATTGTTAAACTTTCTATTTAATTATTGTGAGAACTTTTTATAAATTGAACGAGTTATTAAACATATAAAATGACTCCAGTACAGATTATGTTACTAGTACATAATTAATAAATATGAAAACAAGTACTACCCGCATAAAAAAAGTGCTTTTATCAATGCATGCCAATAATAATATTAAATGTGAAAATTTATAATTAATTATTTAAAATTATTTATTAATTATTAAAATTTTTATTTAATTATTTCGAGAACTACTTATAAATTCAGTTAGTAATTTAAATATTTAAAATGAGTTTAGTGCAGATTATATCACTAGTACATAATTAATAAATATGAAAACAAGTATTACTTGCATAAAAAAGTGCTTTTATTAATGTATGTCAATAATAATTGAAAATTTATAATTAATTACTTAAAATTAATTTTTTATTTAATCTGAGAAAGTTATTAATTATTTATTATTATCATTATTTTGTTATTATTTATAATGTGAACGAATCTTATATGAATTACTATCAAAGTTTTAATTGTTTTTTTACTATAAACATTTATAATTTTTATTTTTCGATAGGATGATTTGATTTTTTAAATAATATTCGATTCCATAGCTGGAGCTAAAATAAAATTATAAATTATAGTTATTTTATTAAATTTTTTTGCGAGAACTTTTTATAAATTCAGTGAGTAATTTAAATATTTAAAAAAGAATTTAGTACAGATTATATTACTAGTACATAATAATTATAGATATGTGTTATTCATATCTACGAATTCTGTTATTAAATTTCTAGTTATGAATAATTCTGTCATGAAAACTAATTTTTAGTTGTAATTATCTTTTTAATTATTAACTTTTGTTGAATAGTCAGAATTTCGAATCTAACATGATTTTAAAAATGATTTATAGGTACATATAAAAAAAATACTTTAAAACATTAAAATTTTCAAATAAGTTACATTTTGAAATAAGTTTTTCCTCAATTAAAAAAAAGTTTCAAAAATAATTTTAAATATCGGACATATATATATATATATATACATAGTAACATGAAATACGTAGAACATTGTTTTATGAATAAAATATTTAACAATATTATTCTTTTTTCAGTGGAAAAAAATTGTGAGCATAGTTCAATATATTTAAGTTTGAGACATTTAAAAAAAATTGATAATGAAATCCATTTAAAAAGTTTATAATGTAGACGAATCTTATATGAAGTACAATCAAAGTTTCAGATTTTTTTTTTTTTAATAAACATTTTAGAATTTTTAATTTTCGATCAGATGTTTCGATTTTTAAAATAATAGTCGATTCCATAGCTTTAGCTAAAATAAAATTGTAAATTATGATTAGCTATTGTATGTTACTGTGCATATAATATCATTACATTGCAAATCCCTTTTAATCAACTATCTTTCCTTTATTATTGAATGAATTATTCATATATTCGGAAGACTTATATATCTTAACTACTCCATTATTAAAACATCGAATGACTTGTCATTTTACGTAAGTATAACTCTTATGAAGCGAGTTTATCTTTATTTAGTAAGAAACACGTTATTTATTAATTTTTAATTTCTATTTTCCTGATATTCCCTAGAGAATAAAAGCCGATAGTTTTTCACATTTGCGTGATTTAATTTTCGTATACTGAACTCGTATATTAAGCAACGAAAATTTGAAAAGGAATAAAATCAAAAAGGTTGATGCTTTTTATGATATGTGATTATTCGCATTCATTTTGATGCATTCATTTTACTTAATTGTGATGAAATGTTTTGAACTCAGTTATATGTGAGCATTAGTAGTGTAAAATAAAGAAGAAAAAAAGCGTTGCGTTTACTATCAATAAGAAATAGTAAAGTAAAAATGCGTAAAAAAATCACTTTTTTTGGCAATATAGCTCATAATGAAAAAAATATATGTTTATATTTATAGCACGGTTTTATTATGTATTTTATACACGTATTTGAATTTCTTAAGATAAGAAGAATTAATTTGGTTTTTTTTAGGGAAGCTGAACTTAGATACTATGTTGTATATTTTAATATATTCTTTTGTTCATTAATGTGTGTTAATAACAAAATTGTCGAAGTACTTTAAATTGCTAGTAAGTAAGTACTTAGTAATTGCTAACTTTTCTTAAGCGACGTTGATGATATAATGATATTGTTGAAAGTTGTGACGATATAATGTTATTACAGTCTATATATTTAAAATAAGACTTTTATTAATTAAAATTATCAGTTAGATTAATTTAGCTTTATAAAAAAATTCCTTCTTTCATTTTTTTTTTTCTTTTTTCTTTTCTGATACGACGTTAATGAAAATTGCAATATGTTTAAAAATAAATAAGTAAAAAAACTTCTTAAAAAATGTTGAAAGTTGTGATGATAAAATGGTATTACAATCTATATATTTAAAATAAGACTTTTATTAATTAAAATTATCAGTTAATTTAATTCAGTTTTATAAAAACTCCTTTTTTCTTTTCTGATACAACGTTAATGAAAATTGTAGTATGCTTAAAAATATATAAATAAATAAATAAAAAATACCTCCTAAAAAAGCGAGAAATTTATTATTTTTGTTGCAAATAATGAAAGACAATTTATAATCATGATTTCTGAAAACACATTTTGCATAGTTTTGCGATTTATATTGATGCTCTTTCTTTAAGATATTTAATATTTTTATCTTCTTACGAATCAAAGTCTGTTTCCATTGAAAAGTAAGATTTGCATAGTTTTTGAGCACAAATTCAATAAATCTTTTTGGAATCCTTACGTTTCATTTGAGAAAACGTATTATTCCGTTAATATTTATCAATGCAAAAAAAGCGGGAATACAATATTTCATATTGAAATACAGAAATTTCTTGAAATCAGTTGCGTGTTCCACGTATTTTTGTGTGTTGCAAACACATTTATGATAATGTACTTTAATATATGATAATGTATCTAGGCTGAAAGTAATTCAAATGATTCGGAACACTATCTGATAATCTACTGGAAGGCAACTCATCTAAAACCTGGTTTAACTTTATTCTAAATATCCCTGATCAGCCCATGCTGCCCTTTTCAGACTCCTGACGGGCCATGATTGTATGGCCAATCATCTTTTTCGAATGAAAATATTTGCAAGCCCAAAATGCATGCTCTGCAGTCTTGGAGAGGACATGGATTCATCTCACCTTCCTGTCTGCCCTGCACTTGTTTCGTCTACTATGTAGGGTCGTTACTGGGAGGCTAGGGCCCTTATGGGCTAAACATGTCACTATGTGATTTTCTTCTTTTCTCGTTGTTGTTTTTATGTTCCTTGTGTTCTTTTTCTTTTTTATTTTATTACTTATTGTAGCCTGCCATTGGAAATAAAAAAAAAATGATTCAAATTAATTAATATACAATTATTAGATAATTTCAAGCTGAATCACTAAATAATAGTTTACTTAACTAATTTTGCTAAATTTAAAATTTTAATGAAAATCGATTCCCAAGTAAATAAATGTCCAGAAGTCCGTCTAGGTGTAACTGGGATGTTCATACAATATATTTTTTTCTTGCTAAATTAAAAATAATTTTTTAAAAATTTATTCTAAAATAAATTTTAAAAAAAGTAGTAAATATCATCTCTCCATTTTCATCTGGTTTTATATTTTCAATTTCATTAGACTTTCTTTTTATGTAATATACAACAATTAGAAAATTTAAACATAATTTTGTCGATTAGAGAGAGGTATCTCCAAAACGGTCAAAAAGTAGTCAGTAAAAAGTAGTTTTAATAAATTGTTTTAATTTTATGCATATTTTTGTGGAATAATATTTTTAACTGTGACTTTATCTTTTAACCCGTTTTTGTATTATTATACAAAACGTACCAAACATATGTTGTTGTATTATTATACTGCGATCATTTGCAGTTGTATTATTATACAGCATAATGTAATTGTACAATATTATTTTTTGTGCATATTTATTCTTGATTAAGGAAAAAAAAAAAATACTAAATAAAATTTTGCGCTTGTTTCCTAAAATAAATAAATTAATAAATATTAATTTATTTATTTTAAGAAACAATTTTTTAACTACAACTTTATCTTCTTATAGTCAACCCTCATTGTATTATTAAATTATACACAATAGTACAATGTTATTTTTCGTGCATATTTATTCTTGTTTATTGAAGTAAGGGGTGGTTATTAAAAAAATTCATTGATTTTTTTGATCTAGGGAAAATTAATATTATATTTTTACTATCTGTATATAAACATATCTAATACTAATAAAAGTATAAATTAAAACTAATAAACGTATTTTTTATTAATTGCATCTATTTTTTTATAGTTATTTTGAAATATTCGTTATCAATGTCATCACACTGAAATATGGTTTACGTAAAAATATATATTTTTTCATTCCCTATTGCCGAACATGACAAATAAAGTTATTCGTATGAAAAGTTGGTGTAAACAAAAAAGAATCAGGAATCGTAGATTAAAAGTAAGAAAAAATAAGAAGAAACTCGGCGGAGAAAAGATAGGAAGGTTTTATGATTCGAATGCTAATGATGCAGATTGCGTCTGCAATTAATTCATTTCGCAGGTTGTTTCATAAATAAAGTGTGATTCATCTTTATGGAGCATTCGAGATCTATGAGAATTTCACGCTGTTGAAAGAAATGTTGCAGATCGTAATATTTCATTACGTTTTTATCTGAATTCTGAATTACAGAAACAAATTATGAGATTATATATATATACTTCTGCTTTCATCTTCTTCTGCGATTTTTTGCATTATTAGTTTTATTATTTTGTGAAACATAGTTAATTTTAATAGTTGTAATGATTTGTGAATGATAAAAAAAATAACTCTAACAAGAAGATTTCCTATGCGCAGTTTATAGTTATATTGTGCCTGAATTAATATTACGTAATTTACTAATGTGTTTATCGTTAAATTATGAAAAGCTAAATTAGACAAGGTTAGCATAAAAATTTATTTATATATAAAATATAATCTATTATAAATATAAGGTTCTATTAAATATATATACAGTTTTATAATGTACGCCTTGAACTTCAAGGAATTCATTATTATATAGTATTATAACTGTATATATAGTATAGTTGTATTGTAACTGTATATATAGTATAATTATATTGTAATCTTACGTAATTTACTGCAATGTGTTTTCCTTTAAATTATAAAAAGCTAAATTAGACAAGGTTAGCATAAAAATTCATTTAAATATAAAATATAGTCTACCATAAATATGCAGTTCTATTAAGTTTATATGTATATAGAGTTTTATAATGTACTGTTTAAACTTCAATGATTCATTATTATATATAAATTGCTTTAAGTCATCACTTTTTCAATTCCTTCTATTAGCTCACACTCTCCTTATATATATCTTGTTCAAATTTTCAATCGTCCATAAAATACTTTTTATTCATCCACTCGAGTTCAAATCGATTTTTTTTCAACTTGTAGTGGATGACACTTAATGTTAATACAGTTTTTACAAATATTAATTCATTCATTAAATTTAATTAATTAATTTTAGTTTTTTTTAGATTTATGTTGCATCTATCTACCAATAGAGGGCGCCAGATAAACTTAAATGAATGAAAATAATTTATAAAGGACTTTCTACAAGAGAGTGAAAAAAAAAAGTAGGAATTGACTTTAAATTTTTTTCAACTTGTAGTGGATGACAGTTAATGTTAATACAGTTTTTTCAAATATTAATTCATTCATTAAATTTAATTAATTAATTTTAGTTTTTTTTAGATTTATGTTGCATCTATCTACCAATAGAGGGCGCCAGATAAACTTAAATGAATGAAAATAATTTATAAAGGACTTTCTACAATAGAGTGAAAAAAAAAGTAGGAATTGACTTTAAATTTTTTTCAACTTGTAGTGGATGACACTTAATGTTAATACAGTTTTTTCAAATATTAATTAATTCATTAAATTTAATTAATTAATTTTAGTTTTTTTTAGATTTATGTTGCATCTATCTACCAATAGAGGGCGCCAGATAAACTTAAATGAATGAAAATAATTTATAAAGGACTTTCTACAATAGAGTGAAAAAAAAAGTAGGAATTGACTTAAAATTTTTTTTTTATATATTACTTGTTTGTTAAGCATGTGAATATCAGTTTAGCGACGGTAGACTATCTATTATAATAATAATGAAAGACTGCAAAAAATAAAATTTTCTTATGGTTTATAAGCAATTTATTAATAATATTGAATAATCAATTTATTATACAAATTAATATTAAAATATTAGGAAGAAAACAATTATTTGTAATATATTGATTAATTAATGAAAGTTACATCAAATTCTTTTTTTTTTGTTGTAGTTGTTGTGCCATTTATTCGTAGCTCGATTTCTAATAAACATATCATTAATATTTTTTCATAACTAAATTCGTTTTTATTAAATTAATTAATAACTATTAATTAATTTATTTTAGGAAACAGTTTTTTAACTACAACTTTATCTTCTTATAGTCAACCCTCTTTGTATTATTAAATTATACACAATAATACAATAGTACAATGCTATTTTCCGTGCATATTTATTCTTGTTTATTGAAGTAAGGGGTGGTTATAAAAAAAAATTAATTTATTTTATTTATTCTTATCGAATTTATTAAATTAACAAATTCATTAACATTAATTTCGTTCATTTTATATATATATAATTTTATTCATATTTTGTGGATGAAAATTTTGATCTACTTTTCCGTTTTCTTATTTGTTTTGTTTACAATAGGATGTTCTTTGACGATATATACGTGCAATTTTTCTTCTTTGTTTTCGTTTTTTGAAAATTATTTTCCCCACATCTTTTTAAGCATGTAATGACACACGCACACACACATATATAAATATCTATCTATCTGTCTATTTATCTATTTATATATATATATATATATATATATACAGATCAACATATATATGTATAAACATGCACACACAAACACACATATATATATATATATACATAAATACTCACATATAAATAAATATATATATAATCTGTATATTCAGATTTCTGGTGCCCGCTGGCCATATGTACTTATTGAAACTTCTCTACAAGTTAAAAAACAAGTAATGTAAAAAAAAAATTTTAAAGTCAATTCCTACTTTTTTTTCACTCTATTGCAGAAAGTCCTTTATAAATAATTTTCATTCTTTTTTTTAAGTTTATCTGGCGCCATCTATTGGTAGATAGATGCAACTTAAATCTAAAAAAAAAACTAAAATTAACTAACTAAATTTAATGAATTAATTAATATTTAAAAAAACTGTATTAACATCCAGTGTCATCCACTACAACTTTTAAAATAAATGTATTTGAACTTGAGTGGATGAATAAAAAGAATTTTATGAGCGATTGAAAATGTGAACAAGATATATATTGGGAGAGTATGAGCTAATGGAAGGAATTGAAAAAGAAAAAACTGAGATTTGCTTGGAAAATTTCAACTTATCATGTGTGAACATTGGAGAACGGATGAATTAACTCAGGAATATGTCAATGTTTAATAATGCACGAGATATAGGAAGCAATTGATTGGAATACTACAAGGGTCGTCAAAAAAAAAGAAAAAAAAAAATTTTAAAAACAAAATAAAACTTATAAAAAAAAAAAAAAAAAACAAAAAAAAAAACCGTTTAAAAAAAAAAAAAAAAAGAAGAAGAAAGGCCCTTGACATTTTAAAAGTATGGGGGGCAGCGAAATTTGCAAAAGTCTATTTTTGCTAACAGTGCGGACAGATCTCAGCGCAATAAACACATGTTAGTACGAGCCCACCCGTGAAGTAGACGAAGAAAATATACGGAAAAACATTCTGCGCACCCCTCCCTACCTCCCCGTTCGCAAAATATTCCGTCTGCGTATTTTTTTGTTCTTTTTTTTCCGCTTTTTTTTTTTTACCCTCGTGCTTCCCCCTTTTTTTTCTGTTTTTTTTATTTGAAACCGTGTTTTTGTTTCTTTGATGCTTTTCGGACCTGGGCTCGTAAAAGTCAGGTAGAATGAATTACTGGTTCGGTGCGTGGAAACGAGTCGGGAATGGAATGGATACAGAGTTAAAAAGCCGCAATTTCCCCCTCGCTTATCGGGATTGTATGTTCATCTCTAGACCGATAGAATCCATTGAGATTTTGAAAGGGGAAATAGCTTTGCGTAATTCTCCCTTTCTACTTTTTTATTTTTAATGATTTCTATGGCATGCTTTTAGGTGTGAAACCACTTGTAAACTTTCCTGTATACTAAAATGCCTATGATAAGGGAAATTGGGAAACAGAAATTTTGAGATTGCGGTCACAAACTCGTTCACTCTTTAACTCGTTTTTTCACCAACAAACTAATAAGCCAAATAATAATAATATGTCAGATTTCTTACCACACGCTACTTCCAGACATTTATTCTCATTAAAATTTATCACAATTAAATAATTTTTTCCGATAAAAGGATCTATTTTTTTTGTATAGCATGTGCAGTATTAGCCTAAGGGAACATTGGACAACAACAGAAACAACAAATTAATAAGGCAAATAATAATAATAATAATAATTAGGCAAGTAAAATTGTCAGGTTTCTTGTCACACATTACTTTCAGACATTTATTTTCATTAAGACTTATCATAAAAAAAATGTTTAGCATAAGAGAGCATTGGACAATAACAAATTAAAGTAACAATAAGGCAACAAAATAACACGGCAATCGGATTGTACATTCATCTAGACTGATAGAATCCATTAAGATTTTGAAAAGGGAAACAGCTTTACGTAATTCCCCCAAACTTCTATCTTTTTTTATGATTATTTCTATGTGTGAAACGACTTGTAAACTTTCCTGTATACTAAAATGCCTATGATAAGGGAAATTGGGAAACAGAAATTTTGAGATTTTTTTTTCACCAACTCGTTCACTCTTGCTTTTTTCGGGTTTTTGTCACACACTACTTTCAGACAATTATTTTCTTTAAAACTTATTATCATTAAACATTTTTTTCCAATAAAATGATCTTTTTTTTTTCTTTCTGTATCGCACGAACAGGACTAACACAAGAGAGCGCTGGACAACAACAAATTCAATTAATAATAAAGAAACTTAAAGTAATAATAAGGCAACAAAATAATATAGCAATCGGATTCTACATTTATCTAGACTGATAGAATCCATCGAGATTTTGAAAGGGGAAACAGCTTTATATTATTGTAAAGTATTATTAAGTATTATTGTTACATTATTATAAATGTTTTACAAAATGTGTCAATTATATGTCAACGGAAGGGCTTTTGTGCTTTAAAAAATCAGTTGATTATATTTTTACATATAATTACTTTATGTTTAATGTCGGTGAAGAAAAAAATAAAAAATACATTTAATATGATGCCATATTGAATTGAATACTATGTAAAATTTTATAAATTGAATACTGTACAAAACATGATAAATTGAATATAATGTAGAATTAAATAAATTGAATACTATATAAATTTTGATTAATAGTGCTTGGATAAAAAAATAGGAAAGCAAAACAGTAAAACACCATTATAACAGCGAAAAGAAAAAGGAATAGTTAAGTGTTAAAGTTTCTGCTATTTATCATTATACTTGTGGTGATTGTGGTTAATAAATTTTAGATGTCGATTATTTGTTAAATATATGCAACAATACTATAAATATATATGATTGCAGTAATACTGTAATCACAAAAGAGCAAAGGTTAAATTTTTCTAGCATTTATATGTACATTATAAATTCTGCAAACTTATTAAAATTTTTAAAGTGTGTCATATTGTAGCATTAACTAAGAATTAATTTACAAGCTTAATGAGTTAATTGAATGTGAAATTCATTTGAACATTTAATTTGTGATCGTATACATAAATTCATTGCTTAGTGTTATTAACATTGTTGAACAATCTATCTAACAATTATGTAATTATAACAAAAAGTGATGATTTCTTGCATTTGATTTATGTTTAAATAATAAAAATGTCAATATATTAGATTTACATAATTATTAAGGACCCCATAAAATTCTTGAAATTTAGGATAGCGTTAAATTATTCAAAACCATATTTAAAATATGATCTAATATATTTTTGAACTTATTTTGGCCGAATAAAGTTATTTTGCTAAAAAGATTTACAATGCAGAAAGTTTTTCGCAGTGTTAAAAATTATTCAAGTGAAATACATGATATTATTTATTTACAACTTTTGAAATCTTGATAGAATAGAGTAGATATTATTATTTTTTTTGTTAAATCTTTTGAAATGGTGTTAGAATAGAGTAGATATTATTTATTTACAACTTTTGAAATCTTGTTAGAATAGTGTAGATATTATTATTTTTTTTCTTAGATCTTTTGAAATGGTGTTAGAATAGAGTAGATATTATTTTTTTTTTACAACTTTTGAAATGGTGTTAGAA
>BPLQ01006460.1:247633-265974 GCA_021605075.1 Caerostris darwini | reverse complement strand
TTGCTTTTGCGCGTTATACATTTTTGAAAACAACAAATTTTTGATTGACTATTCTTATATAAAATCTAGCAGATTTGTTTTTGCGCGTTATACATTTTTTGTAAAGAACAAATTTTTGATTGGTTATTTTTTAGTACAAAAATATAATGTCTTTGTTCACGACGTGTTAATGTATTATGTCAACATCTTTCATTTTGTAACAAAAGTGTATGAGTATAAAAGCTTGAATAATACGTGCTTCGTCTGTAAAAGCTAAATTATAATTCTAGTAGTTTGGAAATCGTAGCATTTTTTATTTTTTTATTTTTTATAAAACTGAAATTATTCTTAAATATATTTTTGATATCTCCTTAAATTATAATTTTTGATTTTCCTTTTTTCTTTAAAAAGGGAAGCCGAATGACTAGCGCTTTGGTGCTCAGTGCCATGGATATTTGTAATGGTTCGGAATCCACTTTAAACTGTGTCCCGTTCTAATATGACCGTAGAGCATAGGGCGTAGGACTGAAAACCCTACCCTGTAAAAAGAAAACATTTCCTGTCTCGAAATCTGCCATTAGGCTGACGGCCTTGACCCACCATGGGGCTGCTGCGCCGATGATGATGATGATGATTATTTTTTTAATTTGTTGCTTGACAAAGTGAAATTATTGAACTTAATAAATCAATTAATTATTGATCAATCTAAATTGAAATGGAATGAAAATATTGAATAAATTAAATTGAAAATTGAAAAAGGAATTTGTTTTCATAATTCTGCACAAAAAATTACACGAAATAAACTCTTTTTCTTTTTATATTTCATGAAGCTATAGTATTTTCTAACTTTAATCACCTAACTAAAGTATATTAATTTGTTAGATAATTTAATAATATTAAAATATAAAATTCAGATGCACTTTATTTTTTACCTTCCTTTTTTGAAACTGAAAAATGTTTCATTTTACATCAGTAAGTAGATTTTTTTAAATAATTCCATAATTTTATCATAAATGGATTATTTATATGTGTGCCACCATTCTCTTTTGAGACATCATAAATTCCTCAGGACTATATCCACACTCTATCATATCTTCTCTATCAGAGACTTCTACCTATAATGGTTCTTCGGACATTCTCATTTTGTTACGAATATTATATAGTCACATTTCTCAATATGCTACCTTTTTGTTTTGGTATCTGTTGATATCATACTTCTCTCATTTTAATATTGGCCAGCGCTCTGGCTTTTGGTACCACAAGCTTCAGGTTCGAATCCTGGCAGAAGCAGAGATGTTTGTGAGTGGTTCGGAGTCCACGTTAAACTGTAGATCCCGGTCTAATTAGCCTAAAGTGTGCACAAAAGGACCGTAAAGCGACAAACCAAACCAAATCTCTTATTTTAAACCCTCTCAAGATTCTGCTTCTTTTATTTAATATTTTTGACTTAGAATGCTATATGTTATTGGATTTATAAGAAACGAACTAAGCCATGACTGAAATGGATAACATTTGTTTGTATTTATTATTTATGTTATTTATTCTCAAGCACAGGTTTACAATTTTTTTTTTTCTTCATTTTCAACTTGCTTTAATTTCCCTGTAATAATGATCAGTTCATCATATGAGAAAAGAACCATGTATATAGCAGAAAATTTAAAGAAATCTATTATTAGATACATTTTTATTTTTTAATTTTCATTCATTTTTTAAGTCTATCTTCCGTTATCTATTGGTAGATACATGCAACTTAAATCTAAACAAAACTAAAACAAATGAATTTAATTTAATGAATGAATTAATATTTGAAAAAACTGCATTCACATCCAGTGTCATCCACTGCAAGTTAAAAAAAAAGTGTATTTGAACTTGAGTGGATGAATAAGAAGTGTTTTACGAACGATTGAAAATTTGAACAAGATATATATAGGGAGAGTCGGAGCTAATAGAAGGAAATGAATAATTATCTTTATTAAACGAGTAACTTTTTTTACAAGAATAGTCTATCTTTATTCTCTATAAAATATGTATTGTAAAAATGTGTTAGTTTTTAGTATAGAGTTTTACCATGTCTCGCAAGTGATTTAATGAAGAAGTTAAATAAATGGGTCTTTAACGAGGGTTTTTATCTAAACTTTTTACACGTGCAGACTAAACCTCGACGTGAAGTTATTACCTTCCTATTTAAAGAACAAACGAAGCGTTAGACTGGAATAAAAGCAAAAGGCAATCTGCTTTCTTTTCGCTGTCAAGTTCTGGGACCTCAGTTGGATTTACAATAGGAATGGAGGTGATGAGAAGTTCTTGTAATGGATATCCAAAAATTAAAAAAAAATGTTTTTGAATATTACTAATATAAATATTATTTAAACAAATTAAATTTTAAGTAATTCTAATGGCAAGTCCGTCGAATGCGTCTTATTTGTTTACACTGTCTAACTTAAGGATGATTAGATTTAAGGATTGAATGATTTTAGATTAAGGATTTAAGGATTTTAGATTTATTCTATTTGAAATGTGTTGTTCATTCAAAAATATTCATGAAGAAATTGTAAAAGTAAAAATAATTTGTAATAAAATTCAATTTTTTTATTTATTTTTATTTGATAAATTTTGTTTGTAAATACATGTATTTACAAACAAAATACATGTAAAGTATTATTTACATTTTTTAAAATTATTTTGTATAAATTAATATTTTGTATTAATCTAATATTTAATTATATATAATCTTTAAACTGGTTCTGTCTATCTGATCTTTAAAATCATTCATCTTTAAATCATCATATTATCTAATCTTTAAAATTATTTTTCCTTCAGATATAAGAAATCCACATTTTTTTCAAATTCTGTAACATAATCGTTTTCATTTAAAAAAATCATATATCTTAAATATATTTAAAAATGAAAGTAGGCCCTTTTTGCATATTATAAAGACATCTTAGATAATTTCATTTATTTATTTATTTTAGAGAGAATTTTCTAGACACACAATAGTAAGGGGCATTGTTATACAACGTTATGCTATACAACAGAGGCATTAGCAATAACTATGCATCAGTAATAACTAAATATGTAATTATAATAAATACTTTTAAATATATATTGCATTTAGGAATATTTTGTAAAGCAATTTCTAATTTTTTTTTCAAATTAAAAAGTAATATTTAACACCTGCACGGTCCATGTAATTTTTTATTGCAAATTTGCACTAATTTTAACGTAAAGTGGTTATTTAAATTAAAAATAAAGTTGGCATTTTTCTGAATGCCGCTGGTTTTGTATTGTTCAAATTTTAAAAGATTATCTCCTTTTCTTTTCCTTCGATTTACAGGGTAGCATCTTGTAACATGTCCATAGAATATAAACCATTTTGTCTACAAGCTTATCTTTTTTACACCGTTACTCGTCATTCTAAATATCGAAAAAATACTTCTGTATCACTCAGTTGTCCATTTATATATTCTAATTTTTCTAAATATAAAAGTTAATTAATTTATTTTCGTTTGATTATATCTTGATTCGCAGGTCAGGAATTAATTAGCAATTGATCCCACCGATTCCCACGGATGTCATTTATTGCAGCCGTTTCTGCCAACAAAACTGTTGGTGAATATATCAGATTGCCTCCATGATAATCTAATGATATGATATAATATACCAATCTAATCAATAGTTATATACCAATCTGTTCCTAGTTTCCGTGCCACAGCATACAGCAAACAATACAGTGATTAAACTGTTCTTAACATGTCAACAGATTATCAAGTTTCAATAAATGCTGAAGTAATAAAAGATCGCTTTCGGTGCTGAAAAAATTGCATCAAACTTCACATGAGAACTGTTGACTGTTCAAAAGGCATTTGAAAACTATCTGAGTCTACCTCCATCACAACAAATGAATGGAATTACTATTTTCACTGGCTGAGGGTCTGCCCTACAGGCTCTTAATAAAGATTTCACAAGTATGAACTGCTCATGTGGATTTGGAATTAAATGAAATTGCAGATTCTTTGGCGAAGGATGCCGGAAGTCTGGATGAGACTGCCAGTCCTACTTCCCTTGCAGATGCAAATGCCTTGCCAAAATTTAAAATTAAAACTAAATACTAAATGTCGACAGGAAAACAGCTATTATGCTCACAAGATTAAGGAAGAAGCACCCACAAAAATATGAAAATTTCTGCTGATGGCGTTAACAAATATGTGGCAACTGCCTTGACTTACTCCTCCTCATGTCTTTGATTGCATAGCTGTTTCAACTACCATGCATTGCTTGGACCATCCCTCGGAAGAGGATGTATACTGCGAGCTGGCAATCAACATAACCAATATTATTCGGAAGGACCACGATATTTGATTCTCTTGTACTCTTCAGGGGATACGACAACAACATTTATTATAAATGTTTCTTTTATGTTATCAATTATTCAAATAAAATTCGAATTCACTAGAATTTTTATGAAATGACAAAAAACACAATAAAAATGAAAAATAAACAATGCAAATTTACGTCCAGAGTCAAATTAAAGAAAAATAATTTAGCAAGCCAAGCATTCTTAAATGCTTCCGAGAAACGAATGGATAAAACTTTTAAATTTTCCCTGCCTTCATAAATTTATCCCCCAGTCTTTTCTAAATATAACAATTATATTTCTGTTATTTTTATTTATTTTTTTCGTGCCTTACACGCCAAACAACGAACTATGGCTAAAAGCTTGTTTATTTGACAAGTAGAAATGCAGCTGAAATGGAGTGCGAGGGGAATAAATAATTGCCAAGTGTTTAAGAGAGAGAGAGAGAGAGGAAGAAGAAAGAGCCAAATTAAGTGCCAAGTTGGTCGAAAGGTGGCGGAAATGCACCTTCCTTCCAGAATGCCATCCCGTAAGCCTACATTTCTATTTCTCATGAGTCTTAACATGGCGGGAGTGGCGAAAGTCGCTTGGCTCATGTTATGGGAATAATTAATGAAGGTCGCTCCTAAATGTGTTGGTTACATGTGCTGCTTCTGACTGTCATATTGCCGCAAGGGTAAGTCGCAGTCGCATCTTTTTTTAACTCATTTGCATATGCTAATTAGAATGCTCACTTACAAGATTAAGAGGTTTCTTTCATTCATTTAAACGTCTGTATTTCTAAACATAGTATTGGAATTTTATTTTTTCTTAGCACACCAACCAGTGTGTACTACGGTAAAACTCGATTCGTAATAAAATTCGATTTTTTTTTCAAATCCTTCCATTAGCTCACACTCTTCCTATATATATCTTGTTCAAATTTATTCATCTATTCATGTTCAAATACATATTTTTTTTTTGGAACTTGTAGTGGAGGACACTGGATGTTAATACAGTTTTTTCAAATATTAATTCAGTAGTTAAATCTAATTAATTAGTTTTAGATTTTTTAGATTTAAGTTGCATATATCTATACCAATAGAGGGTGCCAGATAAACTTAAAAAAAATGAATGAAAATGATTTATAAAGGAATTTCTGCAATAGAGTGAAAAAAAAGTAGGAATTGACTTAAAAATTTTTTTTTTATATTACTTGTCCTAAGTACACTAAGCAGTGTGTACTATGATAAAACTTGTTTTTGTTAAAGAAATACATTTTAAATTAAGACTAAAAGATAATACTATGATCTTTTGTTTTCCAGGTTATTTGGCGTTATCTTGTCTACAGCAAATACTCTTGGCTAAAAAAATTAACAATAAAAAACACGAATTTATACAATTACTGAGCATATCATACAATATGTACTTCGAGTTTTCTTAATATTGTTAATAGAAAGAATTAAATCAATGTCTAAAATTTAAGGTTCAGACGAATTTTTAATTTCTGTTTTCAAGGCTTATGTACAAAAAAAACATTAAAATGTGACAGCACGATATGTACATTCAACAATAATTTTATATGAATGAAATACAAAATAAACTGACATTTAGAAGTTTGCGGCTAATTTATGGCCAATGTAAAACAGTTAATCTTGAAGCCCTATCTACACCTGTATACTAGAATATTTTTTAAAAACGAGTACTTCATAGTGAGATTTATTAACATAAAATTGCTGTTTGATTATTTTATTACTTGAACTCTAAAACTTTTTAAATTACAGTTAATTAATTAAGTAATTTATTACGTTAATTATTGATACGTTTATTAATTCATTACGTTAATTATATATAAGTTTATTAATTTATTATGTTTATTACGTTAATTATTAAAATTTTAAATTACAGTTAGTTAATTTGCTTTACAGTTCTGTTTTCCCTATTAATCAAAACATTTTAGAAAGTTGTATGAATAACGCTTATAAATATCTTAATTTATTTTTATAAATATTAAAAATTAATTCATACTTTAGTATTTATAAATTTTTAAATAATATTTATAAATATCAGAGAATAAATTCTGTCGTTCACAATATCTGAGCAAGAATTAATATCAAAGAGTTAGTGCAATTTAAAATAGTAAAATAGTAATTAATTAAAAAATAAGATTTCTTAAAATTGAAATATTTATCATTTACTTTTTTTTTTCAATTTTTCCTAATAAATAAGATATTAATTGGCATCCTTTAGAATTTATTCGTTTCATACCATTTTTTTTCATTTTTCCTAATAAATAAGATATAAAGCGGCATGTTTCTTTAGAATTTTATCCGATTCATCATTTTTTTTTTTATAATAAATAATATTAAATCGGCATCTTTTTTTAAAATTTTTTTTTATTATTTTTTTTTTTTTTTTAATTTTTCCTAATAAATAAGATATAAATTGGCATCCTTTAGAATTTATTCGATTCATACAATTTTTTTCCATTTTTCCTAATAAATAAGATATAAATCGGTATCCTTCTTTAGAATTTTATCAGAATCATCATTTTTTTTTTCATTTTTCCTAATAAATAGGATATAAATCGGCATCTTTCTTTCAAAAATTTTATCCTATTCATCATTTTTGTTTAATTTCTTTCTAATAAAGAAGATATAAATCGGCATTCTTCTTTAGAATTTTATCCGATTCATCATTTTTTATTTTTTCATTTTTCCTAATAAATAAGATATAAATCGGAATCTTTCTTTAGAATTTTATCCGATTCATCACTACAGATCAATCGACTGTTTAAAAATTGTCAATAAATTTAAAAATAGCTTTTTGAAATAAAAAAGATCTATTAAATAAAAAATCAAATCTTTCATTGTTTTATTCTGAAAAGTATATTTTTGGCTTGGCCATAGCTAAATAAATCAAAAGCAATTTTTATTTTGATATTTTATGTTTTTTTTTACAGTAAAACTACACTAACAATGAAATTTATTTATTAGTTTTTTATTAAACAATTAAATGAAATAATGTAACTCCGCCAAAACAGTTACTTTAATAACTATTGACACAGAAATTATAGTTACTTTTCATGGTCGTTGTTTGACATGTTCTACAAATGCCAACTAAAGAGCTCGATTTTTAAATCTTAATCGACTCATGCTTTTTTAGAGCATCAACTGCATAAATTACTGTCACTGGCAATATGAAATTGAAATACTATATATTTGCTGAATGAGGAATGATGTCCATTAATAATTAGTCAGCACAAATTTAAAAAAAAATATGACAGGTATATGTACGTTTGAATGTTTGTTTGTAACTCCTTGTAAATTGTCTTGAGTTGTTGAATTTAATTATAGTTGGCGTTTTTTGTAATAGAAATACGTGTTTTGAATATTTCAAGAACTTGGATTGGAAGTTTCATGTAACTAAATGATAAACGTGGAATAATTTATTTAAACAGATGATAGTATTTTCTGCGTAGAAATTTTTTTGACTAATTTAAATAAAAATTAAAATTTAGAAAAAAGAAAAAACAAATTGCCTATAAAAAAAGTCAAATGTTTTCGAAATAAATAATTTTCAAATGATAATATTTCGTGTTTTTTTTAACGCGGGATTTTTTAAAGAAAATGCATGCTTTTTTCAATTCCTTCTATTAGCTCACACTCTCCCTATATATATCTTGTTCACATTTTCAATCGTTCATAAAATACTTTTTATTCATCCACTCAAGTTCAAATACATTTTTTTTTAACTTGTAGTGGATGACACTGGATGTTAATACAGTTTTTTTCAAACATTAATTCATCAATTAAATTTAATTAATTAATTAAAAAAAATTTAGATTTAAGTTGCACATAACAACCAATAGATGGCGCCAGATAAACTTAAAAAAATGAATGAAAATTATTTATAAAGGACTTTCTGCAATATAATGAAAAAAAGTAGGAATTGACTTAAATTTTTTTTTTTTTTATATTACTCGTTTTAGGTTCACTACTCACGAACTTCTGGGTTTTGCTGTGCGAACCTTTCTTTAATTTATGTTGTTAAGAAGAGCAATTTAGATTTTCAACTATTAGAAATTGATTGCGTTTAAAAATAAATTACTAATGTAAAATAATGTGTAGTAATTCTTCAATTTCTCTTTTGTGTGCAACTAACATTCAATTTATGCCAAAGTACAAGAGGAATAAAAAAAATGTTCAAATTCAAATATAAATAAAGAACTACATTTAATATTAATTAAATCATCGTTAATTATTATTTATTAAACATAAATATATTACACTTACAATAATCAAAACACGGCCAAAAAATGTAATAAATTAAACAACGCATGTCTCTGAGTATTCATATCAAATTAATATAACTTAACTTAACAATTATGTAATAATAATACTATACAGCAGTAATTAACGTACCTTCACTCTCAAAGATTGCTGCACAGCACACTTGTAAATAAAAGTTGTTTTATTTATCAATTTTTGCATTAGAAACAAACTTGCCTTCTTTAATCAAGGAAACAAGTAATATAAAAAAATGTTTTTAAAGTCTATTCCTACTTTTTTTCATTATATTGCAGTAAGTCCTTTACAAATAATTTTCATTCATTTTTTTAAGTTTATCTGGTGCCATCTATTGGTAGAAATATGCAATTTAAATCTAAAAAAAACTAAAATTAATTAAATAAATTTAATTACTGAATTAATATTCGCAAACTGTATTAACATTAAGTGTCATCCACTACAAATTAAAAAAAAATGTATTTGAACTTGAGTGGAGGAATAAAAAGTATTTTATGAACGATTGAAAATTTGAACAAGATATATATAGGGAGAGTGTTAGCTAAGAGAAGGAATTGAAAAAGAGATGTTGATATGAAATAAAAAATCTGTACACTTACGCTATCTAGTATTTTTGCCCGTGGTAGCAATTTCATGTATGTATCTTAAAATGGTTAGAAATAGTATGTTGTTATATCAATCGATATTACTCCAGGAAATTATTGAAATAAAAAAAAATTCAAAAGTATTCGTTTTGTTTTCCCGATACGATATTTACTTCGAGCTTTCTGTTTAATAACAAAATTAGCAATAGCCTTTAATTGGCCAAAGGCTATTTTCAATGTTAAATTCTTTGTCATCCTACACCTTAATATTTTCACTCGCTAGGCGCCAGTATTTATTTACTTAAACGACAAAGAGTCGCCTATGTTAAGTAAAAATGCAGGAATTCTGCTACGTAAAAAATTATGAATAAATAATCTTTAATTACACCACCACCTACTTATGAAAGCCTTGGTTTTCATTTGAAAGAAAAAGAAGAAAAAAAAGTTATTACATTTTTATTGATTGAAGTAATATTTTTAAAAGAATCCAAAATTTTTAGTTCATAATTTGTTGCTTAAAATATGTATGTGTAAATATTTTAAAATAATCTTAATATTTTTAAATATGCCTCTTAGACATTTTTAGATATAATTTTAACGAATTAATTGAACATGTGATAATGTGGAATTTAACAACGTTTCATACTCATTTAACTTTTAAGACCATTGACATTTTCCCTAGTTGGCAACTAATTAGTCCATTTTACATAATTGGCGACTATTACTATCTAGTTGGCTACAAATTAGTCCATTTTTGTACTTCAAAAAAAACTTTTGAAAAAAAATTCGGGACTATGTTTAAAATGTTGGAATTTAAAAATATTTCATTACAATCCATCTTTATTCATTAGTTTCGCATACATTTTTAAAAAATTCAAATGGCTTTATATATATATATATATATATATTTTTTTTTTTTGCAAAAGTTTGCAAATTATTTTACGATTGATTTCAATTACTCAAAACATGCATAAGTTGAGACCAGTTTGCAATTATTTTTGAATTCATCCTTCACTTTTCGCTATACTTGGTATCAATCGCGTTTTAATATATTTAATCAATATCATTTTTGGCGTTATTTAATTAATAATTCTTTATTTATATTTGAATTAAAACATTTTATTTAACCCTCGTGCATTTTGGCATACATTGAATGTTACATAGAAGAGAATTTAATTTTTAATTTATGTAAATTTCTATGTTACATTGTTACATAGAAGAGAAACTGAAGAATTACTACGTGTTCTTATTGGGCTCAATGAAGAGATGGTTCGAGTTTTGAAACTATTAAAGATAATTATTGAAGGTTTTAATTATTAATGATATTCCAGTAAACTTTGTGTCAGTTCAACTTTGTTAGAGGAAGATCTATAATTTTAAAATTTAATTTTAAGTCGAAAGAGAGCCAGAAAAAAATTAAAAGGGAATTTTCATAATTTTTCTTTGAAAAATTTCCCTAACAAGTAAAACTTTTCTTTTATTTCCAAATGGTAGGCTATAATAAGTAATAAAATAAAAAGAATGCAAGGAATATAAAAACAACAACGAGAAACGAAAGAAATCACACAGTGACATGTTTAGTCCATAAGGGTCTAGCCCCCCACTAACGACCATACTATAAAAAACAAATGTAGGACAGACAGGAAGGTGGGAGGAATCCATGTCCTCTCCCAAATTGCGGAGCCAAATCCAATCCCAAATCCAAATTTTGAGCTTTCAAATATTCTCGTTCGGAAAAGGTGATTGGCCAAACAATCATGGCCCGTCAGGAGTCTGAAAAAGGCAACTGCTTTGGACCTGGACTGATCAGTGATGTTTACGAGTAAAACTTAAGTCTTTTATTAAATTAACAATAACTATTATCCTTAATTATAAAGAAGATTAAGTAAAAAACTAATGCATGAAACACCATTTATGTATGATTATTCAAATTAATTAAATATGAATATGGCTACCATAGTTCGTGTCGTAAATTTGACTCCAGATTAATGTATTATTATTTTACTTCAGTTATGACAGACTGGCATTGTTTAGAGCAGGGGCTTCCAAACTTTCCAGCCATACTGTTTACTCCAGTAAGTACCAAGGGGCTAAAACCGTTTTAATTTTTCTGCCATTATCTATAAATTCTAGACTAATCGCCGAATACGCGCTCTGAGCAAGCAGGTTTATGTTTGATTCAGGATATATACATTCCAAACATCGACATACATACATATACGATACTCTTTACCTCAACATAACTACCGAGGATAACCGCGGGATGTTCACTAGTTTATAATGTTTGTGGGATTCATTTCAATTATTTGATAGTTGTTATGCTTAAGCTAAATTTTCTGTGTATTATGCTTGTCATTAACCTTTACCTAGCAATTAAATAAAACCGAGTATTATCATTCCGTGTTTTTTTTATCCAACTTATTACAGCAACAATAAGCTATTCGTTGTAGTTTGGAGACCGCTGGTTTAGAAGACAGAGTAATCTATACATTTGTAATTTGTGTTTCTTTATTTCTGTTTTAAACCTGTTTTTTTTTATTTTGAGGAAGAACGTATTCTTTACAAACTTTAACGGGTGTCACAATTGGTCTGCAAGTTTTTGGATTGGACGGAAGTTCAGTTTTTTTTTCTTGGAAATCAGACAATAAATTTTATCCATAATTATAAAGAGGATTAAGTAAAAAAAAACTAATGCACGAAACCCCATTTATGTATGTTTATTCAAAATAATAATAAAAATTAACCAAACATTAATGTGGCTGCCATACTTCTTGTCGTAAATTTGACTCCAGAATAAATGTTCTTATTTTCTTACTTTAGTTATGACAGACTGGCATTGTTTAGAGGATAGAGCCAATTTGTAATTTGTGATTCTTTATTTCTGTTTTAAACCTGTTTTCTTAGAATCTGAGAAAGAATGGAACTTTTTGCAAACTTTAGCAGGCGTGACCATCATGTCTAAAAGTGTTTGGATTGGACGGAAGTTCATTTTTTTCCCTCGAAAATCAAAATAACTAACCGACTTCATTCTTTTTCCCCAATCGAATTGCATTACTCACTAACTGCAATGGCTTTGCAATGTGTGGTCCTCTTTCAGACAGGAAAAGAGTTCTGCAGGCATAATTAATATACCTTTCTCTGACGTCCTTCCAATAGTTAATGCTTACCTTACGAAAAAAGTAATTACCCTTCGGAATCAGTCTGGGGCAGTGATTAGAGCCAAGGGAAATCCCTAATTATTAAATTAGGGGAGTAACTTGTCTTGCGTGTGTGGCTCAAAAGAGATAATTAAAAGTGGTCTCTCCAGCGGTTTTAATTAGTGGTGGAAGTCAAGTTTCTTGTAATTGAAACTCTCATTGTTATTCCGAATTGGTTCAGTGCAGCGTTTGAGCTCTGAATTGATGTGTCTATTATATGCCTTATTAGTTTGCGGCACAATTTATGGGTTAAACCTCGAAAAGAAATGGTGGTAGTAGCCTCAAATTGTTTGTAATTTCTGTGCGTTCCTGGTATCGTTATTATAAGGTATAAGAAGCATTCTGTTTTTAAAAATTAGTAAATGTCAGAAAGAAAATATAAATCACTTAGGATGGTATGTCATTATGATCTTTTATATCCTGCTTGAAATAAGTCAGGTTCATAATTTTATTTGCACAAGTACTGCGTGTTTGTATGTTTTTTTTTTAAAGGAAAGCAATAATAATTCAAAAAATTGTTTATTTTTTTATATATGTGATAATAAGATGTATTTTTTTTTTAAATATTTGGGGGGGGGGGGGGGGCAGCCCCCGGCAAATTATTTATACTACTGGGATTGGAGTATAGATCTAGTGGGGCCTACATTCTAATTGTTATCATTACGGCTTATTATTAAAATTTCCATTTTTATTAAAATGACAAAAGTACATGATTGGAATAAACATTTTTAATGATGTTTATCATAACTATTGCTTCAAAATTATGTTGTTGTGTCTGATCAGCACTTGGTGGACAGCAACATCTATACAAAGTCCAAGAAACCCATGTGGTGTCATGGAAGGAACGAAAGGTGGAAGGGGGCAGCTTCTGTTCGTAATGGAGCATCCGTAGGTAGAAGTAAGACTTGGATCCGTGTCCAGGGCCGGATTTTCCTATAGGCTAACTAGGCTTCAGACTAGGGCCTCAAGATCAAGAGGGGCCTACATTCTAATTGTTATCAAAATTAGAATGACACTATTCTAAAAACAGTAAACATTAAAACACTGAATCGAAAATAAGGAGAAATTCTACACATATGAATAATAAACAAACATAAAAATGCATTGGTTAAGATCAACGCGTTCGGCTCATTGGGTCTGTTCGTTTGTATATAAATAAGTATTCTCGACTTTTTTTTTTTTAATTTATTATCCTTGCCACATTTTTTATAAAGATTAGTACCCATCACAACATCTTTCATTGAACATATTGATATAATATCACAGTAATGGTGTATTTTATTAGCTCTCATGTAATTTGCAAACTTAAAAATGGGAGGTGAAAAGTCCTCATAAGTGGAATGGCCTAGGGACTCTTTTCATCTAAATCAAGCCCTGTCCGTGACTCTGACTTTTTACGGGGTAGAATTGTTAGCCTTACGTCCAACGCTCTACAGTCATATTAGACCGTGACCCTACGGTTTAAACTGGATGCTGAACCACTACAAACTTCCGCCGACACTCGAACACCGAGTGCCAGAGCGCTCGTCACTCGGCCATCAGGTCCCCTTTTAAAATTTTAAAAGTAGGTTATGAACTTCTTTTCAATGATTTTTATGAGGTGAATTATATCGTTATTATTATATTTATGATATCTTTGTAGTTTGAAATTATTTTTAAAAAAATCAAAATTTTGTATGTTTCTGAATTATCTGGGAGGTACTTAGCGATGGTTTATATATTTAGAATACCACACATGCTTAATTATAATTTTTCAATTGCATTAAAGAGTTGGAGAGCTAATGAATAAAAAAAAATATTAATTAAAAATAAAATTTTCATGTGACAAACACTGAACAGTACTCAAGACTTAAATCTTGATAATCACTATACATTGGAAATTGAAAATACGATTAATAATGAACAAATAATTATTTTTATGCATTCAATTTTTGCTCATTGAATTTTTATTCATTGGCCTAATTGTTTTTGAATTAAAAGCAATTAAATTTATTGTTCTTCAATTTTAAAAACGAAGTAGTGAGTCCATGAAGATAATGAAACTTGTAGTTTGGAAGTAAATTAAATTTTGTTACCCATCTTACTGCAGTTTCTTAGTAAGATGGGTAAACACATGGTTTTTCACCCATGTATTTATAATTAACGGGATATGAATGGCCGGGTGGCTAGCGCTCGGTACCACAGGCTTCGAGTTCGAGTCCCGGCGGTGCCAGGGATGTTTGTAGTGGTTCGGAATCCACTTTAAACTGTAGGTCCCAGTCTAAACATGACTGTAGAGCGTTGGGCATAGGGCTGACAACCCTACCTCGCAAAAAAACGAAGACATTTCATGTTTCGAAATCTGCTAGTAGGCAGACGGCCTTGGCCCACCATGGGATTGTTGCGCCAATCATGATGATGATTTATAATTAATGATTGCGTCATTATAAATTAATATTATCATTTCAACTATTTTAAGTTAGATATTTTATTTATTTTCCTGCTTTTGATGTATTAAATATTATTTAATATTTTTTCGGGTTTTTTATTTTCCTTAAAGCTGATTATTTGACTGTCACTAAAACATTCCATAAGTATTCTGGAGTTAAAACGTTTGCTTTTTACTTTCTGCAAAATGATTAAATTTATCCTTTTATTATTAAAAAAAAAATTTTTTTTTCCTGTAACCAAAGTAAAACCACATTTCTTACTTTAAACATTCCATTTTCTTTTACAGTTCTGAGAGTCTAAGAATCGATTTTGTTTGAAAATATTTTTCAAGTATTTTAAAAATTCAATGATTTCATGTATGCATAAAAAAATTACTCATAAATTTGTCAGAAAAACTGTTTTTTAATAATGTTGGGTTTATATTAAAATTATTTTTAACACAAAATTTTAAATATAGAATATGGGTGGGAAAAAAAAGCTTTAGTTTAAATCGAATGAGCCTTTATTTAAATGGATAAATTTATTTATATTTTTTTTTCTAATTAAAGTACAAAGAATGTGCATTTTGCTGATTATTTCATAAATGATCATTATTATTTTTAATATGATCCAAAGAATAATTTCAATATATTAACCTACGCTCAAGAACATTTTTCAATATTTTCCAAGGAATGAAATACATTTAAAAAAAAAAAAAAAAAAAAAATTTTTTAAATTTTTCCAAGAAAAAAAAAAAATTAAAAAAAAAAAAAAAAATACACACTTATTCACTGTCTTCGATGAAATTAAAAACAAGTAATATAAAAAAAAAATTTTTTAAGTCAATTCCTACTTCTTTTTCACTCTATTGCAGAAAGTCCTTTATAAATAATTTCCATTCATTTTTTTAAAGTTTATCTGGCGCCATCTATGGGTATATATATGCAACTTAAATCTAAAAATAAATATAATTAATTAATTAAATTTAATTACTGAATTAATATTTGAGAAAGCTGTATTAACATCAAGTGTCGTCCACTACAAGTTAAAAAAATGTATTTGAACAAGATATATATAAGGAGAGTGTGAGCTAATAAAAGGAATTGAATGAAGTTTTTATCTAAACTATGAAATGCCTTTGAATCCACGATATTTCTAACATCAATTAAAATTAAAATATCAAGTAGTTGATATTGAAAACAATATATTTGGATACAAGAAACGTATTGTTCAGACTTCTAAGTTGATACATATCACATTTAGATAGGGAACTTCCTATTCGATTTGCCACGCCCAAACATTTTGAATCTTAACCTCATCACATTCACTTGCGGCAGAATGAAAAAGAGGTAACAAGGTTTTCAAAAAAAAAAAATTAATTCGCTAGATTAATATAAGTTATATGATTTTTTTAAAAATTACACAATTAAACAGTTTTAACAATTGATAATTGAAAAGTCAAAAATAAACTGCATAATTTTTGTCGGGCTTTTTAATTCTTTATCGACATATTATAAAAGTAATTGATAGATTATATGTGACATTCTTTTAAGAAACATTATTACGTTTTATTGCTATCGTAAATTTCAGGATAAAAAATAATCCCATAACCAAATATTTGAGTAACTTTATTCAAACACAAAATTCGCTTCATTATTACGTGTATATACCATTCCTTTCTTAATCGTTGTTGTTGTCGTATTCCCTGAAGTGTACAAAGGAATCAATTATCGTGGTACTGAACAATAATATTGGCTATGTTGATTCGGTAATTCTACATAATGGTTGCATATTTCAACTTTTTTCTAGAAATCTTATAATGTAGTTCACCATTCATAGTAAATTTAAATTGTCTTCGAAATTTTCAAATGCGGCATTCGGATTTTTTTAAGTATTTTAAATCTTCTTTTTAAGTGTTCCTGCTAATAATTCTCTATTCGATTGAGTTTTTCAATGTAAATTAATGACTAGATTACAATGTTGTTGCTGTTGTTGTCATATCCCCTGAAGATTACAAGAAAACTTAGATAGTAATACTCGCCAACTAGGGAAAATGGACTAATTAGTAGCCAATAAGGTAGTAATAGTCGCCAACTAGGGAAAATGGACTAATTAGTAGCCAACTAAGTAGTAATAGGCGCCAACTAGGGAAAATGTTAATGGTCTTAAAAATTAAATGAGTATGAAATGATGTTAAATTCCACTTTATCACATGTTCAATTAATTCTTAGTTAAAAAACTTACTTTTAAATGTTTCAGTTTCTAATTCACAACTCGATCGGGTTTTTCAATGTAAATTAATCACGGCTATATCACAGTTTTGGTCTTGCTGTCGTCGTATGCCCTGAAGAGACCAAGAAAATGAAATATTGCAGTGCTCCCGAATAATATTGGCTGTGGTGATTGGCAACTTGTAGTATGCATCCTCTTTCGTGGGATGGTTCAGACAATGCATGGCGGCTGTAACAGCTGGACAATCAAAGACACGACGAGGTGTAAGCTCGACTTCACGGCAGTTGCCACATTCTTGGAATTTTTTTAACGCCATCAGCAGAAAATTTCATATTTTTATGGTGCTTCATCCTTAATCTTGTGACAGTAGTAGCGGTATTTTATTTCCCTTCTTCCACCCAACTGAAAAACGATGGAGGCATTCCCCAATCCGCACCCGGGGACACGGATCCCCCTATAGGGGGTTACATTTTCCCCCTATGGGGTCGTTGGTACCACAGGCTTCAGGTTCTAATCTTGGCTGTGGCATCGATGTTCGTGAGTGGTTCTTAATCCACTTTAAACTGTAGATCCCAGTCTGTTTAGCCCAAAGTGCGCACAAGATGATCATAGAGTGACAAACCAAACCCCCTATGGATCTCAATTGCTTAAAAAGTATTTTATAAACGGTAATGCATGTAATTAAAAAAAATAATAATAATAATTTCGTTATATTTTTTTCGTCTTACAAAAGCAGAATATAATTCGTTTCTTACAATTTTTATTTTATTTGGTAAATAATTCAGTAACTATATATCTGTACTTGTGTTTTGCTCCCGATGGAAAACATTTGTTTTCCTAATGCAGCTGAAAAATACTTAGACAGCTACCTTTTATGCCATAAGCATGGGCTGCACCAGCAATACTCACTTAGCACTACTCCCAGGGATAGCTTGAAAATACGCTACGCGAGCGGAGTAACAATACAACCGCAACGCTCTACAATCATGGTAGCGGGACCTCGCTAACAATCATGATCTGGGAACTACGGTTTAAAGTGGGTTCCGAACCCCTACAATCGTACAAGGCAGCGCTGGGACTCAAACTCGAAACCTGTGATATCGAGCGCCAGAGCGCTAGCCACTCGGCCATCGGGTCATCCTGCAATGGAAATTAAAACGAAATAATACAATAATAATAAAAAGAAATCTTCTCTTTCGCTGGGGGGGGGGGGGAAGAAGGCTGATAAAAATAAAAAAAAACATTAGAAATAAAATTTCTTATGAAGATACAAACTCGTTGATCACATAGTAATAGTTAT
>BPLQ01006460.1:156018-247623 GCA_021605075.1 Caerostris darwini | reverse complement strand
ATCGATTGTACTTGTTTTTTCCTCATTATATTTGAGGGATAATTTCTATCCACATTACTTTGTCAAGTTGGTTAACAGAAAGAACAAACAGTATAATTCAGTTAATAAATTATAATTCAATATTAATAATAAAATAATATTAATAATAAAATTATAATTCAGTATAATTCCAGTATTCTTATAATCAAGTGTTATTCATATAATCAAAAATATTAGTGTTGTAGCTCCTGAAAAGAAACTCGACCACAAGACTGATTCATAGAAACATTTTAAAGATCCGACTGACGTAATTGAGGTCATCAGCATTGTCTCTGCTCCATAATATGACCTCAAACCAGATCTTAAATCCATCGCTCAATCCCTGCAACACCGTCGTTACCCATAATAAAAATCTCCCAGCTATCTCTACAGTTAGCCCTCGGGGCAAAAATGAATAAGCCTTGCATAGTTTGCGTGTGTGTGTGAGAATTGCTGGAAAAGAGAGAATGATAAAAAGAAAGGCAGTATTAGTTGCCACGAATTCTTTTCTGATTCGTTCGCCAAGTGTTGTATTGCAGAACCCATGACCGCGGGCGAATCAAAGGTGTTACACGTGTTTCTAGTGACAAATGGATGCGCCTCCTGTGGATGTTATGTGGATATGGAGTTATGATACATTTCCAAAGTGGCCCGCAAAATCATTTGGGTTGGCCACCCATGACTTAAACAGTTATCTTTTTATATCATAAGCAAAGGTTGCGCCGACGTTACTCACTTAGGACTACCAAGGAGGGCCGTGTAGCTTGAAGATATACTACGGACGCGAGTAACCCCACAACGCTCTACGATTCTATTTAACGGGGACCTACGGTTTAAAGTGGATTTCGGATCACTACAAACATCTATGGCACCGAGCGCCAGAGCCCTAACAACTCGGCCAATCAGGTCCTTTAAAATATAGTATAATTTAGCATTTATTGAATCAAAATATTAAAGATGCATATCGTGAACAAAAAACTCGACCACAAAACTGATTCATAGAAACACTTTCAAAGATCCGATTGACGTAATTGAGGTCATCAGCATTGTCACAGCTCATATGACCTCAAACAAGATCTTAAATCCATCTGCGTGTGTGTGAGAATTGCCGGAAAAGAGAGAATGATAAAAAGAAAGGCAATGTAAGCTGCCACGAATTCTTTTCTGGTTCGTCCGCCAAGTGTTGTGTTGCAGAAACCGTGACCGCGGGCGAAACCGAAAGGTGTTACACGTGTTTCTGCTGACAAATGGATGCGCCTCCCGTGGGTTAAGAGGGAGTTGGAGGACGTCTCGTAAATCATGCGGTGGGGCTTCGAGAAGACGTCGTCAGCTTTGATACGCATCAGCCATCAATTTCATGCGATGAGTGGAGAGAATTCCGTCCGTTTTTTTTTTTTTTTTTTACTTTTTCATCAGAATGGAAAAATTGCGGTATTTTAACAGGTTTACGAGTATATTGATTTTTATCAGGAAAAAAAGATGTTATGGATGGAAGAAGTGATTTTTTTTTTCTTTTATTAAAAACGAAGTATTAGTAGTGTAAGAACTCTATTTTTAAGAAGAAGTGGAGTAATAGCAAGTTTATTTATTGATGTAGAAGATCAGATTATATGGACGAACTAATTTTTTTTTTATCTACAGAGACGTGTTTGTTTTCAATCATCATTATATTTCTTACTCTTCAAAAGTGGAAAAGATATTATATTGGTTGTGGTGATCTAATGCAGCTGTCAATACAGAGACAGTTAATCTACATGCCATAACCAAGAGCTGCACCACTGTTACTCATTTAGCATTACCCAGGGAGCACATGTGGCATGAAGATATGCTACGAACGCGAGTAACGCTACTCCCACAACTCTTTACGGTCCTATTAGACCGGGATCTACGGTTTGCATTGGATTCCGATCCACTAAAAACATCCATGGTACCGTTGGGACTCAAATTCGAAACCTGTGGTACCGAGCCCCACAGTGCTAGTCACTCGGCCATCAGGCCTCGTATTTATAATAAATACATTCCCTAATACTATACGAGTGAACCTGATGGCCGTGTGACTAGCGCTCTTGTGCTCAGTACCACAGGTTTCGGGCTCGAGCCGCGGATGTGCCATGGATGCTTGTAGTGGTTCGGAATACACTGTAAACTGTAGGTCCCGGTCTAATATGAGCGTAGGGCTGACAAACCTTCCTCGTAAAAAAGAAAACAGCATCTCATGTTTCAGAATCTGGCAGAAGCCCTTGGCCTCATTGAAGAAAACTACTATATAAATTCAAATTTTCCGAACTATAGTGATAATATTAATGATTATGCATTTCATTGTTAAGAAATATAGTATCATATAAATATAATCATCTTAAATTAAAATGTACACTAAATACTTATGTAAAAGTGCATGCGCAGTTTAAGCAATATTCATTTACCTTTCGTGCAAATCAATTCATTTCATTCTAATTCAGTAAATAATGTTTTCCTATATTTGAATAGAATGTATTAATATTCAATAGAATACACAAAAATATACGTTTTGAAATTTAAATCGTGTTTATATTTAGAATCAAACTAATATTCCTGAATATAGATTTAATTTCGAAGACATGTGGCTTGTTGAGTGCTATTTTTCCTGTAAAGTAGTTTTCGATATGTCTAGTGAAACTGAAAAAGAAATTTGGGATCGATGAACTTCATTTTTTATAGCAAATTTACATATGAATGGTGCTTTTTGCTCATTCGTCACCAATGCTACGCCCTACATGCAGGTCAAATGCATTTACACTTTTGATAACCGCACCCTAAGGACCCATTGAAATAATACAGACGTCTATTTTGTCAGAGAGTGAATATTTGTCAGATTTTTTTTAACCAACAAGAGAATTTTGAAAAGTCGTTAGAAATATTTTAAATTACTTACTTTCATTTTGATTAGTGATTCAGGTAACAAAATGTTGAACTCTTTGTAACAGAAAAAAAAAAAAAAGACGCATCAACAAGGCGAGCAGCGAGACATATATTTCGGATGAGACTAAAATTGGTAGATGTATAAAGATTTGTTAGAAGACTGGTAGATGTCTATAGATTCTATAGAAGATGTCTGTTATGTCTATATTCGATTCAGGAGATGAAGCTTTGTCTATATGACGGTGAAAAAGAATATTGAAATATTTATAATAAGAAAATATATAAAGCTATATCTATGCTCGATTCAGGAGATGAAGCTATGTCTATATGACATTATGATGCTAGCTATGTCTATATAAAGCTATGTATATGCTCGATTCCGGTAGATAAAGCTATGTCTATGACACTATGACGCTAGTTATGTCTATATAAAGCTATGTCTATGCTCGATTCAGGAGATAATCAATAAGGCGTTAAGTCACCTCTGGCTCTTAATCATGCTATCCGTTTTGTCAGTCTGTAAAGTTTGGCTGTAGTACTTAGACTAGACCTTGTCTACGGAATTCGTTAAACACTCTCTCTAGATCGAGTTGGATCGGCAGATTCTGACATAACTCCTATTGACCTTCAAAGCAACTAAAATATTGGGAAAATATCTGACGATTTAGCTTATCGGGAAAAGGGAATGTCCAAAATAACCATTATCTGTATTTTCTATGTGCAGCTGGAAATTAAGCTGTCGAAATATAAGCCCGAAGTGAAATAAAAAGAAGGACAACAATGACATTGACAATATCAGTTACGTATCACCATCCAGTAAGGGTGTCACTGATCACAATAAAAAAAGTTCGAAAAAAAATATAATTAAATGGACATCCCAGACCATAACTCTTGGTTGTCAAGTTGTATGGTGGAGGTGAGATTAGTATCCTCCTGTTCGACTGCATATTTCCGGACAGGTATCTGTGGTAATCATATGGATTCTGTTCGAAGCAAAACTGATCATCATCATAACTGGCCCGACAGCCCGTAGTGGGCCTTGGCCTTTTTTAAAAGATCCAGCCGGGCTGTTCTCCTCTTGGCCATGGATCTCCAGTTTTTTTATCTTAATGACATTAAAATCAGAGTCTAAACAGTCGACCCATCTCTTTTTCGGTCTTCCCCTTGGTCGCTGCCCAAAAGGGGTTATATTGAAAACCTTCAAAGCAACTCTATCACTTTCCATTCTCATGAGATGACCGGCCCATCTCATTCTGTTCAGTTTAACACATTTTAGAATGTCAATATCTCTAAAAAGTTTGTGAAGTTCAAAATTGTATCTTCTTCGCCAATTTCCATTGTCGTTGATACCATTGATACTCACCACTATAATCAATTATACTCCAATCAAAAAGATTCCAAGTTGAGGATTCATGCTCCACTGTAGACTAACTCAAGGGCGCACAGGTGAGGTGTAGTCGGTGCCTTAGGACCCAGCTCTTCGAGTCGCATATCAATAATCTTTGCGGTCGTTGGTGTTTGGTTACACGATAGATCATTGATAAGGATAAATCAGGTGCTGGGATAGCCGCTTTGTGGATTGTTCTGTCCTTAAGCGGATCTTACAGTACCTATTCTGCCGTTTCTCTAGGTCAACCCCCATCTTTTCGACATGCTACAATCATTCTTCCGCAGTGTCGAATAGCAGCATCGTTTCAAGCCAAATGTTAAGTGATTAATCGATTTGACCATGCTGTTTCTTTTAACTCGATTGCACAGTCTCTCACAAATGGCGATATAATGATCATAATGCATGAAATCTTAATCCAGACCATTGATTTAGCCAAAGTGAGCCAACGGAATCATATTATGCCCGATAATTAGAGTTTGTCCTCTTTCATATTCATCGGTCGCTAACATTTAATCATTGACATATAGAATAGAAAGTTGTTAGCTTAAAAAATTATGTTTCAATGCGATAAATCTTATAGGTGCTTATTTTTTTTTCTTTGGGTCTTAAGAGTGTATTTTATGATTTACCTACAATTAGTGGATTAATGTTCTTTTTGGTGGAGATCGTTAATAATAAATTAATTTATGCTTAATCACACAAATAAAGTCGTATTAAAATAAAAATTATACTGCTTATATTTTAGATGCGGGCTTTAATTATTATGATTGTTAACTTGAAACCGCTTATTATCAGTTGGAAAGTTCATCGCCGCGTGGCTTTTTTTACCTATATAATAGTTTGTCTGCACGAAACTTAAAAGATTTGACTCGTTGGAGCCAGTTTTTTTCTTCTGTAGTTTTTCTTAAAGACATAATTGAGCTCATTTTATTAAACCTATCAGATTTCATAGGCTTAAATTTTGGAGAGTTGAAAATGAGAAAGCAATTGTACTCTACATTAAAATCTAAAAATATATGTTTAAGATTATAAATAAATAAAAATTGTTAATTTACTAAAATGCTTGTAAAATTATACTATCATTTTTCAATTTTTGAAGACTTTAAATGGATTATGAATAATTTTATACATTTTGAAGAAAAAAAAGTAACCTAAGAATTTTTAATTTAAATCATAAGCTTATGATACTTATTCGTTCTTTACAAAATCAGACTTATTTTAAAATGCATGAGAATTCATAATATTTTTTTATTGTCGTATTAAATTCAGAGCATTATAAACATTCAGTCAATTGTGGATTGAAGAAAGTGGTCTATAAAGTTTTAAGTGGAAAGTTTTATCATATGATTACGAAATTCGTTGCAAGCAAAAAATATTGAAATTTTTTTTTAAACTACAATTTAAAGATTTAAGAAATGTTTTTTTTCCCCGGTTTTACTTTTCATATTTTTTACTATTGGTTTGTCAATCTATGGTCATTGTTTTGCACACTTTAGGCTAATTAGACCGGGTTTAACGTGGATTCCGAACCACTAGCAAACATCCATGTCACTGCCAGTATCCGAACCTGAAGCCAAAGGCCGGAGCGCTAGCCAATTGGCCATCAGGCTACGACGTTTACTATGGGAACACCACATCAATGTTTAAAAAAAAAACATTTTTTGAAATCGTATTGGAAAGGATTTTGAGACGTTCGCTTTGCATTTATATGTCACAGAAAATCTAAAAGGTATTTCATTATGTTGTCCAGCTATTGATGAGAGTTTTTAATGCATGCTATCAGCAGAAACCAAAAGAGGATAGATTAAATTATGAAATATTATTTAACAACCAATTTGTAAGAATAAATTTTATACACATTTTGTTAAATACTTATTATGATTATTATTGTGTAAATATTTTGAAAAGTGAGACATTTTAAAAATTTTCTTACGTGTATAAATCATGCAATAAAAATAGATTTTTATTTTTGAAAATATTTTTCTGTATGGTATACTCACTAATATTATTTCACAGAAAGCATCGATCATTTTTCTTTTAAATTATTAAACAAGCAATGATTAAATGTATTTTTTAACAACTATTTTAGTTTCTTATAATGATTTAAATTACATCTTCAAGAAATTATTGCGGTCCGATGGCCAGTTGGCTAGTTTTTTCTTCAATATTGGCTCAAACACGCGCTGTTTCAAAGCATAGGCTTTGAAATTTAATAGTTCATGATTCACAAGACACAAAAGAAAAGTATATAATAACTTTTAACCTGATATAAAATCAATGGCGTTTATATGGTCCAGAATCATTATCAACCATGCTGGCAGCCTGATGACCAATTTGTTAACGGTCTGGCCTTTAGTACCACAGGCTTCAAGTTCCAATCCTGGCGGTGGCATGGATGACTGTGAGTGATTCGGAATTCACGTTAAACCGTAGGTGCCGGTCTAATTAGCTCAAAGTGTGCACAAAAAGACCGTAGAGTGACAAACCAAATCAAAAATTATTTAAAATGAAGAACTTTTAATTGTCTCAGATGTTTTCCAAAAAAATAACTTCTGTCTTCAAAGCTACTGCAGTAAGTAAGATATGAAACGCAAATGATATCGACCGCCATCATTTGCGTTTTTTGGTCCTTTTACCTACGCTCTCTGCCATTACACGGCGTATTTATCTCCATTCTTCTTCTGAATCTTTGCGAAAAAAAGCCGTACAAATCGTGTACCACGACACCTGCACCTGAATTAGATGTTCCTGTCTCAAGGTTGAAACAAGAAGTTGTCTGCTTAAATTATGAACTGCTTATCGGATTAAATTCGCTGCAGCAGATATTTTTCTTTGCCTCTTAACCCTACATGATATTCGGCGAATCAACCTGTTTGCCGCGGAGGGAAGCTACTGCTAAAAAGGCTTCGGGAAAATGACAAAAAAAAAAAAAAAAAAAATCCGCCGTCTACGTAGAATGATAAGGGCAGCCCACGTAAGAGAAAAGGTGCTATGTGTGTGGAATGTCCTATTAGCTTCCAACTTCGCCTGGAATATATGTTATTAACATTTACAGGTCTGTTTGGACACCAGAAGAATTCTTCAGCTGTGTGACTGCAGATAACGAAAAATGACATCCGGTTCCGACTCCATTTATCCATTTTTTTTTTTTTTTTTTTTTTTCACAGCGAAGAAAAATTTTAAAGAAAAATGGTGGGGTTTTTTTTTACGTTAATTGTAGAGGGAAATCGTTTTTAAACTTTATGTTTTATGTTAAATAACCATAATTTTTTATTATTTTTAATTTTTAATTTTTTTATTTCCAATGGCAGATTATGAACAGTTACAGCAAAAAAAGAACCAGAACAACAACAACAAAAAAAAACCCAACAACATACAACAACAACCAAATAATACAACAAAACATGCTGAGACAGAGTTCATTAATCTAACACTAATGCCAAGTTGCAGATATATTAGCCACTAAAAAGTGTTACCAGTTGCATCACGGGGAGGTTTCTGCGCACCCACCATAATTGTAATTTTTTTTTAAATTATCAGATAAAAATGAATAAATAGATAAAGGAATGGTGTTCTTCTCATCAAAACAAATTTCATATTAAGGTTTACTTTTAACCAAGGTGGAATTGAAACTATCAATGTTTTGTGGCTTTTGTAGTGGTCGGAATCCACTTTAAACCGTAGGTTCCGGTCTAATATGACTACTACTACTACATTACACCACATCACATCACTGTGCCTAGAACTGAGTTTCTCCTTTACAGTTTGGGAATGATGTGGATGAGAAGTCTGATTGGACCCTGTGACGCTCTACGATCATATGAGACCGGGACCTACGGCTTAAAGTGGATTTCAAACCACTACAAACATCCATCGCACCGCCGAGATTCGAAACCTGTGATGCCAAATGCCAAAGCGCCAGCTACTCGGCCAGGTTTAATATGACTGTAGAACATAGGACGTAGGGCTGGCAACTTGAAACTTGTTGATACACTGAAAAGTCAACTACTTGAATATTTATTTGCTTAAGCAAAATGTAGAGGTTTATGTAAGCTGTGAATTGTCATTTCTGAAAAATAAGTAAAACTTTTTTTTTTTACATTATTTCAACCCAATGTAAGTTTTCATACCCAAGTAAAAGATAAATATATTCAAATAATAGTTTATGAAAGAAAAAAAATTCATATTAAAAGTGCAAATGTGAAGGGATGCTTATGAAGCAAATAACTCAGGTTTGATAACTGAAAATTTTAACTTCTTTTGAAGGTCGATACCAAATTGAAGAAGTTACTCTACAAACATTACACTAATTGTCGTGGTGTTATATTTTAATTAGTAGAGATTTCAAAAACTCTGGAATTGTTAAAAATATAGTTGTGTGATCCTTTAAATAATCACAAAAATTATAAACAATATGATGGTGTAGATTAATTAAATAAATTTGAATAATTGAAGGTTGATATCAAATTGAAGAAGATACTCTAAAAAAAATAAACTAATTGTCGTGTTGTTAAATTTTAATTAGTAGAGATTTCAAAAACTCTGAAATTGTTAAAAATGTAGTTGTGTAATCTTTTAAATAATCACAAAAATTATAAACAATATACTGGTGTAGATTAATTAAATAATTATTTTTAAGAGTATATTTTTTCTATAATAAGTATATATGTATTACTATAAATTTATAAAATCCTATGATGCAAAACAATAATAATTTTTAAATAAACATTAATAATCTTAATAATCCACAGTTAATATAACTGTAAAGAAAAATTAATAAAACTGAATTTTAGATATTCAAATAGAATACAATCCCAAACTATTGTGATACTATTTAAATTACGTACTGGTATCATAATGATGAATAAAAATTTAAATAATAAGCTAGAAGAAATAAAAAATTATAAACTAATTCTGTGCTCATTAAATTTTCGTTTCTATGATTATCTGGGAAAATTATTTTTAATACTTCAATAATATTTTTAGAAAATCATAATGTATTATTGTACAATAAGCTATATATAGTACTATTAGTAAAGTATTACTATACTTATAAGTTATTTATCTATAAAATGCATATAAATGTATAAAAAATTATCGGATTTTCGAAAAAGGAAAGCAGAAATCGCTATAATTTTCTTTTTTATTAAAAGATAGTTATAATTAATATCACTTTTCTAAAATTTAAAGAGTTCTTATCATAGCATATTTCTTCTTTCTTTAATTAATATTTTTTTATTTATAATCCTTTATTCGTCCAAGGTTATTTAAATTTTTATATTTAGCAAATTTTTTGTATTTTATAATTATTTTTATATCTTTGCTATTAAATCATCAGTAGCATTGTTAATAGGTCCTCTTCTTGTAGACAAATATGAAAAAAGAATAGCTTAAATATGAATTAAAACTAAAATTCTTGATTATAATGATTTTATAAAAGAAATAATGTTGTAATTTATGCTGTTAATTATAGTTAAAAAGTTGTAATTATTATGAAACCACTTTTTTTTCTTTTTGAAAACGAAGAAATTGTGTAGGACGTCACTGTGTTAAAATACCATCATTTGCCAAATCTTATTATATGTTTGGAAATTAGACGAATTTTTAATACTAGACCTTACATAATGTGTATTTTTCATGTTTGAATTCGGAATCATTTCATAAGCGCCAAATACAGATGTTATTCTACGATCAATTAAAAAAAAGTAATAATTCCTTAACTTTTTCTTTTAAAAAAATAGATATCTCTGGGGAACCTTGAATTTCAAGAGGACGACTTGGAAATCAAGGGTGTGTTCTTTTTCCTTCTCTATTGCTTTTTATTAACATGATAATAAATGTAATTTACATAAAGCTAATGGGTATAGAAGAATATTGCGATATTTCTGCAATACCTATAATAACTAAAAGGTCATTTAGTTAAACGTTAAAGATGTTGAGAAATAACCACCATTGAAGAAGAAGGAAAAATAACTCCTCAGAATCTGAAGAATTCGCCACTCTGAATTCAGGTCGGAAGGAAGAAGAGTTCGTGGGGATCAGAGTTGAAAGGGTGCGAGTCAAATCGCGGAGGAGTCAGGTCGTTTATTCCACTGGCACTTGACAAGAGGAGATGGGTTCGTAGGGTAGACCGGGCAGAGACTGCGTGGCGACTATTAAGTAGAAAGGATGGTCGCTCGCTTTTTCCCTTTCTCCCTAGAGGCTTCTCTTTTATCTTTGCTGTTTTTTCCCTTCTTGTTATGCAGATCAGACATGGGTATTAATTAAAGTATGTGAATGGCAAATAAACCAACTACAAATGACATGGATTTTTGTGTGCTAAGGTTATTAGGTTTATTTATTTATTTGGAGGATCTGAGGTACGTTTATCCATACGTTTATATCTGTTATAAGAATAAAAAGTTCAAATATTTTGCAATGAAAAATAAATTTTAATTAATTTCGCAATTTAATTTTTAGAGGAATAATTGGCTAATATTTATTAGCCAATTATAATAAATTACAACAAATCTATTAATAATATAATGTATCAATTATAATAAATCCTTTTTTTTTTTGCAATATGATTTTTATAAATAAAAATTTGAACATTAAAAATAGAACTCCTTAACATTCAGTAAATTATTGTTTCACATTTTACAATCACTTTATAATTGATGACATCATTTTTATTATTTCTAATTTGGAATTTTCTTAGAATTTTAAATTAAAAGGGTTCCCCCCCCCTTCCCCATAAAGCAATTAAAGGTATGCTTGTTATTTGTTTTTTTATATGAGATTATTTTAAAAAGATAGATAGTCAACAAATATATCTATATCTATATCTATCTATCTATCTATCTATATCTATATCTGTATAGAGAGATAGATTTCTTAATTTATTTTAAAACAAACTAAAGAATTCTATTTTACCTTTAATTCTTATATACACATACACTTTCATGTTATAATAAAGAAATCATAAAAATCCTTCATTTTTAAAAACTTCCTTTGCTTAAAAACTGACTTGCTTCCTTTTGCTATAACATATTTTTTTAGTATTTTAACTATAAAATAAGGAATTAAATTTTTGTTTTATATGTCAGGATATTATCTGATGGGAAAAAAAGAATTATTGAAATCTTTTTTCTTCAAGATTGGCTCGAAACGCGCTGTTTCAAAGCACAAGCTTTGAAATTGAATATTTCATGTTTCACAAGACACAAAAGAAAAATACATAACTTTCAACCTGATATAAAATCAATGGCGTTTAGATGGTCCAGAATTATTAGCAATCATGCTATTGGCTTGATGTCTAATTTTCAAGCGGTATGGCCTTTGGTATCACAGGCTTTTGAGATGGAGGCTTTGAGGATGTTTGTTAGTGATTCAGAATCCACGTTAAATTGTAGGTCCCGGTCTAATTCACCTAAAGCGTACAAAAAAATGGCCGTAGAGCTGCAAACCAAACTAAACCTCAACCATGTAAGCTGCGAAAATTAGCCTCTATCATATAGTAATAAGCAAATATAGTTTTTGATAAAGTGTTTGAAGAACAAATTCATAATCCAAAAATCTGACACTAGGAATTTAATTTTGTGTATGGTGTCCATCAGAAACTTGAGACATCACTCATCATTTCAGCGGACGTTAAGTGGTATGTGCCGCCAAAGTTTGTTGTGCAACACACTTTAATTCTTGAATTGGGATACTTGGTACTGAAGTGCAACGCTTATAACTATTCGTAAAATTCGTCGATTTGGCTATGTCACTATGACGTTAGCACGCCCTATGTCTCCTTTTATATTGCTTACAAGAAACTGTACTAATGCACATGGATAATATTTAGGTCGCAATGATAACTATTCATATAGCTTCTTTTTGTGATCTATGTAAATTTAAAGACCATTAGATATTTCATTCATATTTATAAAAATTTTTATCGTTAAATATTTTTGTTGTCTAACACAGAAAATAATTTTTTTTTTTTTTTATGTGATTAATTTTTACAAAGGTCTATGTTACGTGCTTTATCTGTACGAAATAGTGGGCATTTTTATATATATTTTTTTCATATTCTATATATTTTTTATGATCTATGTAAATTTAAAGACCGTTATATGTTTCATTCATATTTTTGAATTTTTTTCATCATTAAAACATTTTTGATATTTATCAAAGAAAATTAAAAAAAAAAAATTATATTATTAATTTTTCCGTAGGTAATTCAATATCTATGTTAAGTGTAATGAAATAGGAAGTGGTGGGCATTTTTCCAAGTTTATAGCAATGCCAAAAATAATGATTACCTGCATTTACACCAAAGGTTGATTGCAAAATGTTGATGTCACAGTATATATATATATATATTCAATATAGATAATATTTAAATTGCAATGATAAGTATTCATATATCTTTTTGTGATCTATGTAAATTTAAAGACCGTTATATGTTTCATTCATATTTTTGAATTTTTTTCATCATTAAAACATTTTTGATATCTATCAAAGAAAATTAAAAAAAAAAAAATTATATTCTTAATTTTTCCGTAGGTAATTCAATATCTATGTTAAGTGTAGTGAAATAGGAAGTGGTGGGCATTTTTCCAAGTTTATAGCAATGCCAAAAATAATGATTACCTGCATTTACACCAAAGGTTGATTGCGTGCGTATTCCAGAAATAGATATACATGTCACAATTCCCATTTTTATTCGTTGTTGTTGAAGAAGCTCATAATGCAACACTTATAACTATGCATACAAGACGTCTCTATTTGGTTGTGTCCCTCTCCTTTTATACTGCTTACAAGAATCTTTACTAACGCGAATAGATAATATTTAGGTCGCAATGATAACTGTTCATATAGCTTCTTTTTGTGTGTGTGATCTATGTAAATTTAACGATCATAAGATGTTTCATTCATATTTTTGAATTTTTTCATCGTTAAACATTTTTGATATCTAACAAATCTTTTCTAGGATTAATGTTTCCAAAGGTAATTCATTATCTATGTTACGTGTTTCATCTGTAGTGAAATAGGAAGTGGTGGGCATTTTTCCAAGTTTATAGCATCGCCAGAAATAATGATTACCTGCATTTACACCAAAGGTTGATTGCAGAATAGATATATGTCCCAGTATATATATATAATATTTAAATTGCAATGATAACTATTCATATATCTTTTTGCGATCATTGTAAATTTAAAGATCGTTAGATATTTCATTCATATTTTTGAATTTTTTTCATCATTGAAACATTTTTGATATCTATCAAAGAAAATTAAAAAAAAAATAAATTATATTCTTAATTTTTCCGTAGGTAATTCAATATCTATGTTAAGTGTAGTGAAATAGGAAGTGGTGGGCATTTTTCCAAGTTTATAGCATTGCCAAAAATAATGATTACCTGCATTTACCCCAGAGGTTGAGCGCGTGCGCATCCCAGAATAGATATCTGTCACAATTGCCATTTTTATTCGCCGCCGTTGAATCTTTTCGTGTTTGCGTAGGACGTCTTTATCTACCACTTAACATTCCATCAATAATATCACACTCCTGCAAAATTTCATCTCTTCGTCGTGTCATATCTTTGGGCTACGTGATCGTAAAGTGAGTGGTTCAATGAATTCCCGTTGCGCTTTTTTCCCATTTAAAGCTCGTCGGTGAAGGGTTGTTCCTACACCACTCATTACGAGAGTTCGCAGGGGAAGTGTTTATCTGTCGGGGATGACTGTGCTATCCCACTCTTTGAGAGATAAAGACGGAATAGCGAGGGAAATGATCTTCGCTAAAAGGAGTGGGAGGAATTATTAAGCCTCTATCTGAAAATATATTAGATTATACATCACTTATCTTCGGCGGGTTTCTTTCAAAAAATTTTTTTGAATCTATCATGTAAATTCTAGCGTTTTGATTATTTTTCTTCGGCGGTTTTCGTTTCAAGATTTCCTGAAATCTTGTAAGTTCTATAATTTTGGCATATTTATCTCCGGCGGTTTTCATTCAAGAAAATTTCTGAAACTATCTTGTAAATTCTAGTATTTTGGCTATTTATTTTCAGCGGTTTTCGATCAAAACTTTTTCTAAATCTATCTTGTAAATTCTAGTATTTTGGCTATTTATTTTCAGCGGTTTTCGATCAAAACTTTTTCTAAATCTATCTTGTAAATTCTAACATTTTGGCTATTTATCTTCGGCGGTTTTCATTCAAAAAATTTCTGAATCTATCTTGTAAATTCTAGTATTTTGGCTATTTATTTTCAGCGGTTTTCGATCAAAAACTTTTTCTAAATCTATCTTGTAAATTCTAACATTTTGGCTATTTATCTTCGGCGGTTTTCATTCAAAAAAATTTCTGAATCTATCTTGTAAATTCTAGTATTTTGGCTATTTATTTTCAGCGGTTTTCGATCAAAACTTTTTCTAAATCTATCTTGTAAATTCTAACATTTTGGCTATTTATCTTTGGCGGTTTTCATTCAAAAACATTTTTTGAATATATCTTGTAAATTCTAGCATTTTAGCTATTTATCCTCGACGGATTTCGATCAAAACTTTTCTGAATCTATCTTGTAAATTCTATTCTAACATTTTGGCTATTTCGTTATTCCAATTATTTTAAAGTAATATTCAACGAAAGGAATTCAAATTTTTTGACCTTCTGTTATTTGTAAATAATTTTCACTTTTATTACGAAATGAAATATGTTATTTATTAGAGAGGAAAGTTTGAGAGGAAAATTTTTCGGACAAAGAGCTGACAATAACATATGGATTAGAACACCAAACAAAAACATTGAACATCTAATTAAAAATAGAGACCTTGTGAGATACATCAAATCACAAAGAATCCGCTGCCTCGGACAAGTACATCGCAGAGATGAGGGAAAAAGGATTATGTTATGCAAATTGTTCAACAATAGGGAGACCGAGGAAAAGGTGGATGGATAGTGTCCAAGAGGATCTTAGACTACTGAAAATTATTAACTGGCATTGGAACGAGACAGATGGAGAGCTGTCGTGTTGGACTAGGCTGTAATGCCAGTAAGGAAGAAGGAGAATGTAATAAAAAATATTTAAATTCTGATGCTTCAAGTAAGAATCTCTAAATATAGCTCAGCAAATATAACAAACATGGTTGATCCCAAAAAATCACATCATATTGCGTAAATCAGTAATTACTTATCAAGCCTTATTTACATTATAATATTACTTCATCATATTCATAACCATCATCATTATTTTCCAGATAAGACCAACTACGTAAATAAAAAAAAATTATCCCAATCTATCAAGAAGTCACTTAGATATCCTTTCATCATCATCAATAGCACGACAGCCCAAAGTGAGCCAAGGCTTTCCTTCGCATTCCTCTGGTCTTCCAATTCTTAACCTCCTCAGTACAGCAAAATCTTTTTCATCTCCGTCTATCCATCAACTTGTGTTGTCCTCTTCCTCTTTGTCCCTGTGACTTTGCCAAAACGAGCCTTTTTACAGGATTTAAATCATTCATTCTAAATACACGAGCAGCCCAGTTTAATCTATTGATCTCAATAAATTTTGTAATATCTGGGTCTTCATAGAATCTATAAATTTATACGTTGTACCGTCTTGTCCAACAATCACTTACCCTAACACCTCCAAGAACTGATCTTAAAATATTCTGCTCAAATAGTTTCAAAGCCATAGACCAAAATAGGTCTAATAAGGATTTTATATAACAAGAATTTAGTTTTTCTGCTTATGAACTGTGATTTAAATAGATTTCTTGACCTAAAAAAAGGCCTTATTGGCAGTTAGATATCATTTACAAAAAGAAAAAAACAAAGTTGTGAGGTTTAAATTTATTTACATAATGCGTGGTTCGTTTAAGGATAATTTACACATTAAACACTTGAACTAAGTCTTTGGAAAATGCATGAATTTAAACAAAAAATTAATTTTTTATGAAGTTTTAAAAAATTCTTTTCTTATTTTCATAACATAATAAATTTGTGTTTTTTTAATAGATAAATTAATAATTAATCACCTTTTATCAATATATAGCATCACTTTTTTTTTTTTTTTTTTTTTTTTTTCATTTATTTTTTGATATCATTCAAAAAAAAAATTAAAAATTAGTATTGTAACATATTTTTTTGTTTCCTTTTCTAATTAAACGGATAAGATAAATTGTATTGATTAAAGCATTAAAAAATGTGGATCTATAAAACTAAATGCTTTCAAATTAATTATATTATATTATTATAATAATATAATATATATTATATAATAATTAAATTTTCAAATTCTATAAAATAATGATGAAAATTATAATGAATTAAGGAAAATTAAAATGAAAGTGGCCACTTTTCTTGCTTGTTCTGACTATAAATAAAGGAAAAATCGGGACGTTTACTAGTAGCCAATTTTTACTCTTTAGATATCTTTATTATTAATAATTGTAAAAAACTATTATCTTTAATATATAGTACACAGAAAACAATGTATAATTACTCGAATAAGTAGCATTGATTAAATGACAAGTGCAACGTTAATGTAAAATACTTTTTAAATGTTAAATTATTATGTTATCGTAAATATCTTCTTTCTATTAGCAAATTTTTAATTAATTACTCTTTAAAGTCAAACATTTATACTCAAAATATTCCTATAAAACAATTCAACAATTTTTTCTAATATACAAGTTTTTGTTTCTCAATTATTACCAAATCACATTTATGTAAATTAAAAGATAAATATTTTTTCCCAAATAAGACCAACTTTTATATTCGAGATAAATAAAATGAACCCCAATCTATCAAGAAGTCACTTTGATATCATATACAAAAAGAAAAAGAAAAAAAAAGGTTTAAATTTATTAGCATAATGCGTGGTTGGTTTAAGGATATTTTGCACATTAACATTTGAACTGCAGTTTTCCTTAACAATCAGTAGTTTCCATATAAGTAAATCTATTCAATTCATCGCTTGTAAAGGATACATTATTAAATCCATAAAGATACATTGTTAAAACCAAAACTGAATATTTCCATATTTATATTTATTCCATTTATTTATTTATAGAATTCCATATTTATATTTATTCCATTTATTTATTTATAGAATTCCATATTTATTATTTACTGGAAGGAAAAAACAATTTTACTTTAATAAATTGAATAAAACAATTACTACTTCTTAGTAAGATAATGATAAATGAATACCAAATTGTGTGAAAACTTCATTCTTAATTCAGATAATTTCAATAGTTTCCATATAGGTAAATAGAATTCCGTATTTATATTTATGGGAAAGGGAAAATTTTTTTACAATTTTTTTTTTTCTAATGCAGCTGGGAAACTTTTTACTATAATATATTGAATAAAATTATTAGTACTTCTTAGTAAGATAACGATAAATGAAAACTAAATTGTGTGAAAACTTCATTCTTAATTTAGATACCTAACAATTATAAAGAATTTTAAAGTATTATTTTTGAATACAAAAAGAAAATGATCGATTATAATCCCTGACAGTTTGAATAAAAACGACGATCCTTTTGAACTGCTGCAACAATGTCAAGCGCACTTGATCGGTCGCTTTCTTTTAGGCCAGTTAGGCGGGGACCTATAGTTTAACATGGATTCCGAACCGCTGACAAAGCAGTCATGTCACTCGAACGTGAAGCCTGTGATACCAACGGCCACAGAGCTGGCCAATTGGCCATCAGGCCGCTCAAGTATACTTGAAGAAGTTGCAATATAATTCCTTTATAAAACCTACGTAATAAATCAGGAAATCAAAGTAATATATTATGAAAAACATTATTAAAAAATTTCTATAATCAAAAAATAATTGATAGTTTATGTCGTTTCTGAATATTTAAACACTGATCAATTGACCAGAGCACCTATTCCTATCAGCAAACTAAGACAGAAATTAGAGCTCACCGTTCAATATAAGTCCAACCCTAAAGGCACAACTATTACTACTTATTGCAAAAATATAAACACCTTTTTCTTTATTGATTGTTGCTAAAGACTGATTTATATAAAAGAAATTATTACATATCTAAAGAATATTAATTTTTAGGGTGTGTTCATGTTTATGATTCTGTTTCTTAGATAGCAACGCCATAAATAAAGATTATTAAGGATAAGCTTATTTGTAAAATTACTCCCTTTCTTAGTGGATTAGTTACCTATATTTAGAGAAAGAATTTCGTAAATAAACTTTATCAGTACTTCCAAGGAAAAAAAAATTTACATTTTGTGATTGAGATTAAGTGCGTAAGCAATCAGTGCATGCTGTAATAAAAAAAAATATATGTATCTTTATATCGTTCTACTTCTATCATGTTATGTCATGAAACCAACGATGTTCGTTGGCAAATATCATGAGTCAGGGGCAATAACTTAAGTGATATAGCCATCAGTATTTAAGGAGTGGTTTATAATTGGAGTCAAAGGGCATTATAGTAAGCCTACTGAGTCACAATCCAAAATTAAGTATAGATTTATAAGAAAAGGTTTCTTTTTTTTTTTTTTTTTTTTTTTTTGTCATTTTGGATGTAAGGAATACTTAAATAAAGCCTAAAATGACTTTCACAAATCTATGCATGTCTGCTCTAAAAAAAAAATAATAATAATAATTGAGTCACAGTCTGGGAAAAATAAAAATAAGGGGAAAAAAAAGGGGGGGTACTTCGAACATTATCTGATGTATTTCATTTCTCATTTTCATTTCTTCATATACAATAAAAAAATAATGAAAAAAGTAAATAAAGAATTTTATGTATGCTGTTACATTAATTTACTATGCGTTTTAGTATTTGATTCGATTTTTCTAGTAATCGACTTGCAAAAGTGATTACTTATTAAATGTTTCTTGAATATTAAAAAAAAGAAACATAGAAATGAGTAATCACTATTGCAAATTGATTGCTCAATGACTAAATTCACTTAATAACTAAATTTAACTTAAATGAATTAACTATTCATGACTAAACATGTGTTGATTCAAACAACCTGGTGTATTTTGATAGATTATTTAGCAACAACTACACCTACTTTTTCTGAAATTTTAAAATGAAACATGTTTATTACATTAAATATCCTAAAAAAATAAAAATGTAGTGGCAACGCGTTCGAAATATTAGTGGCTACGAGATTGCGAATTCTCTAGAAAAGATTGCTTCTTCGGAGACTTTCCAACTTTGCACTTAATAAGCGAGGTGTTCTCCGAGTTTGGGAAGACAATTAAGAATCCCTGGAATGTCCCTCCAACACATAACTGGCGTTCGACAGATCACCCTGGTGGTGTCCTGCTTTTTGGGAGTCATAAAAGCCAACAAACTCACATTGAGAAGTCTTGCTCACACTTGCTCTATGACCAGGACGGAAGATTTTTAGGATCTGCACCAACTGTAGGACGCTCAAGCATCGCCTGCTCATATTTTAAACTATCTTGATTTACATCGGATGAGGTTTTTTCTGAACCTCTTCTATTCTTGGACTTTTTAGAGGTATATGGAGTTGCGGATTTAGTCTAATAGCTAGACCCTATCGGGGATCAGAAACAACAACAAAAATTAAAATAAGGATAAGATAGGAATTCTGCATTCGGACTAGCACCTTATTTCAAAAGGATTTGATCTAGTCTGTAATAAAAAATACCGACATGGAATAGAATATTTTTCTATATTTAAATGCTCCCTTTTTATTACATTAGGTTCTTTGCTTATTAAAATCTGGAGATTTATAAAAAAAAAATTCCCAATTATATTGTTTTAGCAGAAGGCACAAATAATGAAGCAAACCATAAGAAAATTATCGATGAGCCATTGTTTGTACATCCTGGATTCAGGGATACAATGGAATTTATTTTTTCAGCCCGATAATTATTTTACGATATTAGGGATAGAAAAATTTGTAGTCAAAAATTTGTAGTAGAAAACTAATATATCCTTGAGAAAAAGGTATTAGTGTTCTTGGAAGCTGCTTATATTTCCTAAGTGTTTCAGAAGGCAAACAGAACAGAACAACAAGCAAAATTATACAAAACAAACATCTTCATATTTGTAAACGCAACCGATATATTTTTCAAAAACTATGAGATTTAATGCAAATTCTAATTCTGAAATTTAATTTTAAGTTGTTGTAAAATGAAAAAAAAACCTTATAATTATCGCATTAAGTTTGATGAAATGATTTGAACTGTTGGTAAATTATTGCAACAAACTATAATTTGAAAATTTGTTTATTTTTGTCATTTCAAACAATATAATTTTGAAATCCTTAAACCCCTTCTGTGAGGTTTTTTTTATGTTTTTAAATCATCGAAAATCTGTAATTTAAACAAACTTATATAAAAAAAATTAAAATAATAAATTGAAACACACACAGACTTAATAAATTTTGGCTTTTAGATTAAATATTAAAAAAGTAAAAAAACTGAATTATTTGTAAACTTAATTATTTTTGGATGATTTAAGGTAGTAACATTACAAAAAACTTGTGCATTTTTTAAAAAATAAAATTTTAATGAATCCCATCTTTTACTTTTAAAAACTTTTGGGTTTAAAATGACATTTTTTTTTTTCAATCTTTTAGTACGAATTACAGTCTTATTTTAAGGATCGAATTTGTAACCTCAGAAAGATTCATATCACTCATCTTAAAGAAAAAATAAATAAGTAAAAATTTTAAAAATCTTGCAATTTTGTGGACAAAACAAAACAAAAAAAAATCCTGATTACAAACTGCGGGAATCAAGCGTATTGTCATGAAAAGTTCTTAAATAATATTTCATAACTGCGCCTTGAATCTGCAATGAGGAAGAACAATCTCGGAGGCAATTAATGAATGAACCTTGAATTGTAAGTCCCGAATTTATTATCACTGAGGAACCGATTATCTCGAGAAGAAGACTTGTGTCGTTATACCGCCCGCGATGCATTCTTCATGGCGAGGGGTCAGGGTTGACCGGAAGTAGTGACCCCACACCTGCGGCACAGATTGATAAGTAATGCGTACGCCTTAGTGTCACGAGGAACACCGCCAAAGAAGATAGAGTGGTGTGTGAATATTTTATTCCTTTCACTGGAAGGAGCGTGTTTTTCCACAAGTACGAGGCCTGAATATCATAAGAAACCAGCTCCATGTTCTTTTCTGTTGTGCGATATCTGTTGCAGTTAGGAAATTTGCCCTGTGATTCCAGAATACACGTGGGTGAAAGTATTTAAATGAATGTATTATAAAGACGCAAATATTAGAGAGTTTTTGCATACCGTATTTTTATCGTCCGATATTTTTTTCTCCCTAGCGTGCATGCTCATAGGAAACATTATTACAGATACGCATGCGCAATTTCCTATGAGCATGCGCGCTAGGGAGAAAAAATATCCGACGATAAAAATACGGTATGCAAAAACTCTCTATTAATCATCACACAAGGGTTTATTTTGCATTCTTTAGCTGAAGATCAAAAATCATTTTGGAAAAAATAAAAAGAGTGGCATGTACATTTTTTGTCAAAGAAACTAAACTTTTTGGAACAGAATTTCAAAGAAATATAGAGCTATTTAATTCATTACATATTTTATGTGGTTTGTCGCTCTATGGCCATTTTTACACACTTAAGTTAATTAAGCCACGGCCTACAATTTAACGTAAATTCCGAACCACTCATGCAACAGTCAGGATTCGAACCTGAAGCCTATGGTACCAATGTCCCGAGCGCTAGTCCATTGGCCACATGCCGCATTTTATGTGGTTCTTCACCATCTAGTATTCGATTTAATAGAGAGTTTTTGCATACCGTAGTTTTTATCGTCCGATATTTTTTTCTACCTAGCGCGCATGCTCATAGAAAACATTATTACAGATACGCATGCGCAATTTCCTATCAGCATGAGCGCTAGGGAGAAGAAAATATCGGACGATAAAAACTACGGTATGCAAAAACTCTCTAATATCTCAAAAACATGCTTTTAATTAACGGGGGGGGGGAAACGTGTATAAACCAGCAAAGTGCTTGCCAACTATTGTTTCCAGGAAATTCGCACTATTTATATTGTTTATATTTTATTCGTATTTTAATTATCAGGTGCATATCTCCAAGTTAAAATTCTTGTAATGATGTGTGTTATTGAAAATACGAGCAGAAGATAATTGTTATACACTGAAGTGACAAAAGTCATGGGATAGCAATATGCAAATTTTCAGATGGCAGTAGCATCGCGTAGAACAGGTATAAATGTGCAGTGCTTTCGCAGAGCTTTCATTTCTGTTCAAGTTATTCATGTGAAGAGGTTTTGACGTGATGATGACCGCACGACGGGAATTAACAGACTTTGAACGCGAAATGTTAGTTGGAGCATGCCATTTCGGAAATCGTTAGGGAATTCAACATTCCTAGATCCACTGTGTCAAGAGTGTGCCGAGAGTATGAAATTTCAGGCATAACATCCCACCATGGACAGCGCAGTGGTCGACCGCCTGCACTTAACGACCGAGACCGGCGACGTCTGCAAAGAGTCGTAAAGTCTAACAGACAAGCAACACTGCGTCAAATAACCGCAGAAATCAATGTGGGACGTACAAGGGACTTTTCTGTTAGAACTGTGCGGAGAAATTTGGCTTTCTTGGGTTATTCCAGCAGAAGACCGACTCGAGTGCCTTTACTGACAGAACGACATTGCTTGCAGCGACTCTCGTGGGCACGTGAGCATATCAGTTGGTCCCTAGATGAATGGAAAACCGTGGCCTGGTCCGATGAGTCACGATTTTAGTTGGTAAGAGCTGATGGTAGGGTTCGAGTGTGGCGCAGACCCCACGAAGCCATGGACCCAAACTGTCAGCAAGGCACTGTTCAAGCTGGTGGTGGCTCCGTAATGGTGTGGGCTGTTTTTTCATGGCATGGACTTGGTCCTCTGCTGCGACTGGACCGAACATTGACTGGAAATGCTTATGTTCAGCTACTTGGAGATCACTTGCAGCCATTCATCATCGAGAGGTCTGTTCGTGCCCAAAATCCTGCACCATCAACGCTTTCACAATTATGGACGTCTATCGAAACAGCATGGCTCAATATTCCTGCAGAAGACTTCCAACGACTTGTGGAGTCCATGCCACGTCGAGTTGCTGCACTTCGCCGGGCGAAAGGAGGGCCGACACGATATTAAGAGGTGTCCCATGACTTCAGTGTATTTCGTATACAACGACATAATCTCATTTAAATTATGCCTTCATCCACATAAAAGTGACATTTGTAAGCAAATATTCTTTACCAAAAAAAGGAAATGTTCATTTGCGATTTTCTACTATCTTTATAAATGTGAACTAATATTTATGTTAAAGTAATATATGCAGATACGTTTAAAATTATTTAATGAACTGATACATTTTTTTTATAAAAATAGCGTATGGGGTATAGTAGTTTTTCGCTTCTAACAAGTCTTAATTGCAACTACTTCCTTATATATAGTTTATGACGCAAGATCTAAATTTTTATTAGTAAATATTTATAAATATAAATATTTTATTGCATCTTATAATTGAGTTTCAAGGCTGCAAAATTATCTATTATAATTTTTTTTTATCTATTTTTTCTAAATCAATAGACATATAGACAGAATGATTACAATTTATTAATGTGCAAGATTTGATGTGGAAGATTTTTCTTTTTTTTTTTTTTTTTTTTTCGTTCATCTAGACACGATTGTCAACTGAGGGGCAGATCTCCAAAGGATAGGATGAACGGTTTAAAAAGAAATATGACATATTTTGTATAAATAGTAACTCTAGACTAAATGGAAAACTAACAAAAAATATGGAAAAACTTTTTTAATATACAATTTTTAATTATTAAAAATTTCAAAATTAGTGTTATTTATTCTACTCCAGGACTTACTTCCTTGATTCTTTAACAACGTAATTCTGCATTACTTTTGACTGTTATGAAATTTCAGATCCAGACACTAGTTTTCTAATAAAACTTAAAAGATGTTAAGTAATAACAAGTAATATAAAAAAAAAAAAAATTTCCTACTTTTTCCTTTTTTTCCAATTCTTACTTGTTTTTCACTCTATTCCAAAAAGTCCTTTATAAATAATTCTCATTCATTTTTTTAAATTTTATCTTGCGCCATCTGTTGGTAGATATATGCAACTTAAATCTAAAAAGAACTAAAATCAGTTAATTAAATTTAATGAATGAATCAATATTTGAAAAAACTGTATTAACGTCCAGTGTCATCCGCTACAAGTTCAAAAAAATGTATTTGAACTTGAGTGGAAGAATAAAAAATATTTCATGAACGATTGAAAATTTGAACAAGATGTATATAGAGGGAGAGTGTGAGCTAACAGAAGGAATTGAAAAATGATTTTGAATATATTTTCAAAAATAAAAAATAAAAATTTGAAAACTGGGTCACCTGATGAGTTAATTAATGACCAATGAGATATAAATTTTGATTTTTCTTGTACTATTTCATTAAACGTTGTTAGTTATTGTTATGTTCGGTAACGATGACTATAAATAAATTTTACTTGACTTGATTGGATGATTTATATTTGCATTTCGGCTACTGTAAGAAAATTTTAAAATTTGTGTTATGTTATTTATGTACAAAATGTACGCGGGAAAATCAAGTAGAATCTTTCTTACTTAGTGAGTTTGATGTAGTTCAAGATACAAATTATTTCTCCACTGTGTAATCTCAACCAAACTGCTACTACTTCACAATATATTTGAAATTACGAGCTGTAACTAACTTTTTTATATTTTAACAGCTGATTCTTATTGAACAACATTTCGATTAATTTAATTTATGTCCTGTCCTATCACTTGGAACTCTGCCCCTCAGTTCACAAACGTGTCTGAAAGAAAGAAAAAAAAAAATCTTCCAACTATTATTTCATTAAAAGCAATCGATTTCTTATAAGAAGGCATCTGGCGGTGCCTTGGATAGTTGCCTTTGTAGTGGTTCGGAATCCACATTAAACCGCAGGTCCCGATCTAGTATGACTGTAGGGCTGACAACCCAACTCCGTAAAAAAAAACATTTCCTGTTTCGGAATTTGTCAGTAGGTAGACGGCCATAGTCCAACATGGACTGTAGTGCTAGAGAGTTAGTTAGATAACGCACTAAGCAAATACTTCGCAAGAGAACTGAAGTTCAAATAGTCGGCTGACGGCATATGCTTCAATTATTGCTTTCAAAAACAAGGATCGATGACGATTATGACAATGTCCGAAATTTTTGAGGTGAGGCTGGCTGTCTGATGTAAGTTTTCCCGGTTCCCTTCCCCATTCTAAAAGTCTTGCCGGAATGAGGGCCTGGATGGCCGAGTGTCTAGCGCTCTGGCGCTCGGTGCCACAAGCTTCCGGGTTCGAGTCCCGGCGTTGCCATGGATGTTTGTAGTGGTTCGGAATCCACTTTAGGCTGCAGGTCCCAGTCTCCTATGACTGTAAGAGCGTCACGGAGCCAAAGTCAAGCTTCTACCTATGGGTGCTCTATCACAAACAGAAGCTGCTTCCTTCCCCTTTAATCATGAGTACATATGGGCTCGTGGGCTTGGCCTAGATGTCTGCCAAGTGGGATAAGAAACAACAACAACAAAATTCTTGTCGGAATGCGATAAATCCAAACCATATCCGTCGTTGAGGTTTGGACATTAATTAGTGGAACCCGAGGCTTATAAATGTACAAATCTGATTGACTTCATAACAAATTATAAACCCATTTGCATCATAAGTGCATATATGCTCAAAAATGTCCTGACAGTTGTCACCGAAGCGCATATATGCGAGTTAGTGCAAAGTAACGATTGCACACGGATTAAAGTATTTTTCCTTGTAGGAACAAATCTAAAGAACTGATAAAAATGGAAAGTTTCGATTTGAATAGTAGTGAAGAAATAAATAGATCTACCTATAATAAAAAATAAACCAATAAAGACCTGCAAGGATTCTTTTGTGAACAGTTACGTTATTTTCAAAACTATTTATAAAGTTAGAGCATTTCATGTCTTTAAAAATATTAACAGAAGAAATAATTGAAAAAAATTAACCAAACTTTAAAGCATCAGAAATTACATCATGTCAGTCATTGCTATCAAGATTTACTGATCAACATTTTCTAGTACCCATTGAAACAACATCACGAAAAGCTCGTAAACGTTGTGTAATGTGTAGCACACACACAAAAAAAGATTCATTTTCTTCTTCGTTGCCTACACTACAGCCTATTACAAGCCAAGGCAGTCTCCATGAATTTAACTCATTGTACATTTGACGATTACTTTGGCTTAAAAATTATCGATCTTCCATTAAACAAGACGAACTGGTGCATCAGGTAAAGAATCAGATCTCCGACCGCGAGGTTGAGGATTTGAAACTGAACTCAGCTCCTTTCGCAATTTTTGCTACGTTTTGCACCTAAATTTTCCACTTTCCGACTAGTAATTACGTTAGGTTTTTATTATACGCTTTTTTTTACCCCTTTTCTTTTGTAAGGAAAACAAAAGGAATGAAATAAAATTATAAAAATAAAAAGTATAAAATAAATAAAAAGAATTACGGTTCTGAGAAAGGCCTTTTTTTTTTCTTTTTTTCGTGAGGATATTCTAATCATTTGCTTTTCAGGTCACCACTATGCCTCCCACCGTTCAGCATAACCCTTTCACTGTTTTGTTTACATTTTTCAATAGTCTTGTGGCATCGACAACCCTAAATGTACCGAATTTAAACTTAACTTTAAATTCTTTTTTTTTTGTATCTTACTTTTATTTATTTTTAGGATTTTTAAATTTTTTCGAGTACCAAATTAATTGATTTTTTAGAAACTTTATCTTTTATTTATTTACTAACATTAAAGCAGCCAATTAGAATTCAAAGCATATTTATTAATTAAGATGAGGAGGTTTAAGGGGTATTTCCCCCTTTTGGTACTCCGCAGTCGGCACGCCAGTTGGCAGTCTCCTTGAGCTTCCTCCGTCCGACTCTGTCCGTGGCAATAGATAGCCATCCCATGGACTCTCAGACTCTTTGGATCTCTTTCGACTGAATCAGCCCAACAGGTGGGATCTCTTCTTCGGGTGCCTTCAATTGCTGAAGAAGTAACTTTTTTAATTGTATATGAGTCGTTATACATGAAAATGTGTCCCAGGCATCTAATACGGCTCGCTTTTATAACTTTTACAATATCATTATACAATATTATTACATATATCATTGTACATTTCATGGTTATATTGTATTCTGTAGATATCGTTTTGACTTACAGCACCAAAAATGTTTCGAAGTATTTTTCTTCCAAAAATTAACAGCCTATCATTTTCAGATTTATTGCTTATGCTAAAAAACAATGAATGTAGTGATATATTTTTTTATATTCCGCATGATGTCGGGTGTCTGAAATTTATCGCAGAAATTTTTCGGTTGATATTGAATTCATTTTTAAAACTACAGTAAGCCGGTTGTGCACTACAGAGGGAACAAAGAGGAAGAAACAAATTGATTCTCCTGGAAATTTGACTCTCAAATCTCAGTTATTGACAGATTGCTCCCGCTGCACATTTCAATTTTCATTCTCTGGTAGTTCGAGGTTCGTCCGTATTCGCACGCCCTTCGCCTTAACCACCACACCCAGCCAACTCTAGTCAAAGCACACTGAGTTGTGTCGTCTATTATTTTTCTTTGATTCGCTTCCGCATTGGAAGTTGCTGCAGCTTTTATGCTAATGACTTTCCCCCCTCCCCCTTTTATCCTATCTGCCAGATCGGCTCTTCTAATTTCAATTTTTGTTGTCTCTCATTTTTTGTTTAAATTTTTTTGAAGCAAGCATGGGTCGAAGAGAACGTGGATCGCTAGACAACACAGACGATGGATTTCCCATGTCATCACACATGATTGACAAGGAAATTGACCAGCTGTTCTGTTGCAATATGACAAGGATCATCTGCATGTTGCTAATTCGTTTAACAACTCATTTTACACAATGCATTGTTGATGTATCTTTAATTTTGGCTTGTTATCAATTGTATTAATTGTTGGCTTGTTATCTGCTTGCTTGTTCAACGGGCAAATCCTCGTTTCATTTAACTTAAATATATACATGGAAAACGTTATAACAGATGATTTTTACAATGTCAGTCTTTATAAATAATACATAACCAGCAAATAGAAAAATCAGTATTTCTTTTTCGTTTTTTCCTTTTATAAAATAAATTCATTTTAATTTTATATTAAACCCATGATTTCAGATAATTTGAGCTTAAATGACAAATAACATGGATATTTTATTGATGCATTTAATATACATTTTTTTTAATTTCCAATGGCAGATTAGGAACAGTTACAGCAAAACAACAAACATACAACAACAACAACAAAACATGCTGAAACAGAGTTCATTAATCTAATAATAATGCCAAGTTGCAGATCTTTTAGCCACTCAAAAGTGTTACCAGGTGCACCACGGGGAGGTAGATCTTCTGCGCACTCGCGTTTAATATTAATCTAGTTATTGATTGAGTTAAGTTATCAATAAATGGTGATGTAGATTATCGAATTCTAAACCAAGATTAAATGGTAGAAACTTTACTACAGGACATCAAAGAAAAATGTCTTTTCTTCTTCTTTTCATAATAAATTATCAGCAATAAAATATTGTATGGACTTTGTAATAATCTGGAAATGCTAGTATAATTAACATTTTAAGTAGTTTTATTAAAATTATTTTATAACAACAGGCAAGTCGAAAAAAGCAACTAAATATGTACATTTCTCTAATCTTCTTGTTTAAATTATTGTAATTTGGGTTGTATGAACATTAGCAATTTTACCAAAGAATTACTAATAACCAAAAAATTTGATTCAGAAATAACCAAAATATGAACAATAAAGAAATATCATGTTCCCAAAGGTTTATTGTTATTGTGTTAATATTGATTCTAGTTTTTAAAAATTACAATTTAACAAGTCGCTCTTAATTTGTTAATTCGAATTCGTTAATTCTACTTTCCTAGTTAATTATTTCAAGCCAAAAGGAAAATACGGGAACATTGAATAATATCGCTTTCCGTCGTAAAATAAAAGGTTAAAATAACATAACAAGAAATATAAGAAAAAAATATTTAAAAGTCAATTCCTACTTTGGTCAACCAAGAAAAATTTTATTTTAGTTACTTTTATTAAACAATTGCAATTTATATAAATATATACAATACATATGACAGAATCACACTATTAAGTGGCAAAATAGAAAGCGAATTTCCTTGCAATTTTCCATTTTCCTTTCTATATGTGGTGTTGGACTATTATTTTTGTTTGTTACTATTTATTCGGTTTCTATTTTGTTTTAGTTTCTAATTTATGAAGCTGATGGTGGTCTATAATTTCTGATTCTATTTATCTCTTGTAATGCTTTTTATTGCAAGGAACCTTTCCAGTGAGTTTCGAGCAGTCCAGTTCTCCAATTATTAATGAATTAAATTTAATTACTGAATGAATATTTGAAAAAACTGTATTAACATCCAGTGTCACCCACTACAAGTTCAAAAAAATGTATTTCAACTCGAGTGGATGAATAAAAAGTATTTTATGAACGATTGACAATTTGAACAAGATATATATAGGGAGAGTGTGAACTAATAGTAGGAATTGAAAAATAGATATTGAAGGAACATTTATTTGGTACTTTTATTGATTTAAATTGCCAAGAATAGCGAGGGAATCGTAAAATAACCATATTCTATATATTTCTATGCACACACACACACATGCGCACACACACACACACACACACACACACACACACACACACATATATATATATATATATATTTACTGGCTCCGGATGCTAAAATGTCCCGTTTTCAAAAAGGGAGAAAAACGCGATAATTTTTTTTTTTTTAATATGAGAAGGGGCTAAAAGTAACTAAAAGGTCGAAGATCCTAGTATTGCAAGCGGTGAGAGCAAATGGGCATGCGCGATTGGTCTCATTCATATGTAAATCAGCTAAAAGCCTTCAACCTCGTTTTTTCCAGGTTCACTCAAAACTCAAAAGGCCACATTGTTGTTAACAAAGGATATATGAAAGTTACAACTACTGATTTGTATAAAATAAGCAAAGAATATTTGGAACAGTTAAATAATTAGAAACGCATTTGTCCATTATATTTGAATGGACAAATTGAACCCAAATCCTTGCTTGAGAGGACATTCAAAATGTAATGCATGCATAGAATGAAAATAGATTTATTAATACAGAATAGAGATTTAATTACTCAAATACAAAAGTATTTTATGAGTATTTATTCATTTCTTACTACATTACGTAGAAAAAATTAACTGAATGGATCAACCGAAAATCGTTGTTCAAATGTTTCCACGAAAATAATTTGAATCCTATGAATTTTCGCATAGTGGTTGAATATAATTTATGTCCGACGAGCACTAATGCTCTTATGAAAGTGTCCTTTAAATTGTGGATGAGCAAAAAAAAAAAAAAAAAAAAAAGTTCGTAGTTCTTAAAGCGGTGTTAAAAATATCAAATAAAATTTTAAGAAATCCTACCAAAAAAATCGACACTAAAGAAAATTTTAAGAATTCGTACCAAAAAATTTCATTCTTGTCCGAAATCTACACCAAAGAAATTTCATTCTTATCTAAAATCAACACCAAAAAGCATTTTAAGAAATCCTACCAAACAATTTCATTCTTATCCGAAATCAACACCAAAGATACCTAAGCAAATTTGTTCTTCAGAAAAGTGTAAGATCAATAAATTTTTAATTACACGTGTACATTCCAGTTTCATTCATTAACAAATAATAACTATAAAAAATGTGCAATTTCGTCGATGCACATACAATTATCTAACTTTAGTAGATGTTCCGTTTTGACTAAAAAATAAAATTCGTAAACAAATGGTTAGTTGGCCAGTGATCGGATCACTATAATAATGCATTAGGGGTGTTGAACAAGTTGGCTTCGTCGGGTCACACATGAAAACAAAGAATGTTGGAAGCATATACTTCTTTTGATGATCTTAAGCAGGGGTCTCCAAATTTTCCAGCCTTAGGGCCATACTGTTTATTCTAGTTAAGTACCAAGGGCCAAAACCGTTTTTAACTTTTCTGCCATTATCAATAATTTCTAGACTAGTCGCCGACTACACTATCTGAGCGATCATACGCTTGCTAAATTCGCTGGTTCAATTACTACAATTACAATTGTACGTATTGATACGACCGTGACACTTGACGACTAGTGGATATCCCGGGGTTTCATTCGCGTTAATTTAGCTTTTCTGTTCCTGAAGGATTTTCAGGATAAAAATCTTATGTTTGATTCAGGATAAACATCGGCATTCCAAACATCGATATACATACATAAGCGATACTCTTTACCCCAACATAACTACCGCGGGATGTTCACTAGTTTATAATGTTAGTGGGATTCATTTCAATTATTTGTTAGTTGTTATGCTTAAGTTAAATTTTCTGCGTATTATGCTTGTCATCAAGCTTTACCCAGCAAGTCAATAAAACAGAATTATTATCATTCTGTTTTTTTTTATCCAATTTATTGTGGCAAAAATAAGCTATTCGCTGTCGCGAGCCGGATTGATGACACTGGCGGGCCGGATTTGGCCTGCGGGCCGTAGTTTAGAGACCCCTGATCTTAAGCAAACAATTTAGTAGATACGTATTATTCAATTGTTCTAAATATGACTATTTCAAATGTTAAAGGGATTCCCGGTTTCATGTTTGAACTCGTACAGCCTTCGAACCTCGAACAGCTTTGCTTTGCATTTTATAACAAAAATGAAGCAAAACTTTACTTGAAATATAATTTTATTTTCGTCATAATTGATATCAGGAAAAACTAACTATTTTTCTTATCGTTCAGAAATCATAAAAATAAGAAGTATTTAAATAAAAAAAATAATATAAATATTTTAGAAAATCAGAAGACATTATTTTGACAGTTGTTTAGATAATAATTGTGATTATAATTTACTTTTTTTTATGTATTTTATGTAAGAATTGCAAAAATAAATAAATAAAAACTATTTTAATATTTTAAAAGATTCAGATTGTCATGTCGGAATGCTTACAGTCTTGAATTGAACAATTCTGCTTTAGACTTTATGTAAAAATGTAATAAAACTTGATTTGAACAAAATAAATAATTATTCAATTCAGTATTATAGATTAATGACGTTACAAAGCGAATATATTCTTAAAAAATAATGCAATAATCTGAATAAAATTCGATAAAACTATAATTCGGGAAACCTCCTTATGAACTACTAGAGAAAAAAAATTACAAACAGCTGTTTTATTTGCATGATTTTCACTGTGATAATTCTCCAACAAATATCATTTTAAGCTGTTTGGCTATTTATTTACCTGTAAGTAAAAATTTATGCCACATGTTATCTTTTAAAATTAATTTAAAAGCAATGAGAAAACAGAATCGGTCACAATTAATTATTATCCTTACCAAAATAATTTTAACTTGTATTGTTTATTTGTGCAAATTATTTTGAAAGAAATGGAATTTATTTTTGAAGAGTTCCATGTTTGAAATTGCAAAACTGAATGCTTCATTTTAATAAACATAATTTGAGAGAAAAGATTCTATGTTTAGAAAAAAAGACTTCCGCTGAATATGCGAAAATCCTCTTCATATAATATTATTAAGTATAAGAAGGAAGTATTTTTGGAGAATAAAAATTGATATTGAAATTACAGTGAAACAAAAAATATATGAAAAAAAATTTATTTTGCTTAATTTTAAAATTGATAGTTCTTTATTAATAATTCAAGCTATTTTAATTAATTATTTATATTCAAATTAAAAATAGTATATATTCAAATTATGAAAAATTTAACTCAATTTACAGTAGTTAAGAAAGAAATTTGAGACTAAAATTTATGCAATTATCTGTTTTTTAGGTTGACTACATGAAATTTAATTTAATTAATTTAAACTTAAATAAATTTTGAGAAAATTTTTTTTTTAATATCATAACAATTTGGTTTAAATGAATGCATGAAATGAAACTGTTTCATATGTTTAATTAGTATACTCCATCCAAATAAAAAGCATATTCTATACTTAAATATAAATTGTTATTAATGCATGTTATTTAGCGTTAAAACAATTCATTAAATAAAATTAATTAATTAAGTTCAAAAATAAATTAATTAAATGAAATAAATAAAATATATATTTATGTGTGTATCTATGGGAATAGTATGCTTTATGTTAATGAAAGCAGATGATTCATGAAGCAGCAATTTCATAAGAACAATATTTTGTCAAAAATTACTTTTTTATTTAAGAAATAGATTTCTAAATAAAATATTTTTGTAATTTTTGAATTTTTCGAGATAAAATTTATATATTTCAGGTATAAAAAAGCTATTCATCCGAAGAAAAAAAAAATTGAATTATTTTTAATATGCTCACGTATTATTCGTATAAATTAAATCATTGCAGCAATCATCACAGCAGCATCATTAAACAGCAGAAGTTTTAATCTCTAAAATAAAAATATTTTAAAATGATAAACTTAGATGGAATTTAAATACAATACAAACTTCAATATTTTTAAAAATATTTTTATATAATTAGAATTTATGCTTATGATTTTATAATAATAATATATAGTATATATAAATTATAACCGATATATAAAATAAGCAATGTACATGTATATATATATATATCGGTTATAATTTTTATTAATTAAAAATGAGATTATAATAGTATTTTGTTTATAAGTTTCTCAAATAAATGTAAAAATAAAGAAAAACCTTCAGATCAGCAATTGTTGCTTATTTGCGAACGACAAAGTTTTATACCGATATTTTAGCATACATTAAAAATTTTAATCAAAAGAAATATTTCAACTGCAATTTCCTCTGTGGATTGATGAGAATAAATTTTAGTTTTTATTTCTTTCAATTTTTTTTCTTCACTTGTCGATTTATGTAAGTGTGCACAGGGGAGTAATTCTTTTTTGTATTTAAGTATTATAAATATGAAAACAGCTCTCTTTCACAAATTTCCCAATTTGCAAAAGGGGCCCCGGCAAGAATTCCCGTTGAAAAAAGAATTATGAATGCATACCCCTCAAGGAAGCACGGCCCCTTTTAGGAAAATAAAGCTGTCAACGTCTATCTAAGCCCGAGGATACTAGATGATATTTCAGATAAAAACATCTACTTAAATCCGGCTTTTGAAGCTTCGTGAACACGAAATTTTCTATTAAAAATATAATTTATTAGAACTAGCAACTCACTTAGCTGGTAAAATTTATGATTTACTATCTATATTTACTGATATACAATTTACCAATTTAAAAAAACTTTCGTTTTGAATTTATAAAATATCTCTTTATATATCTTTTAATCTTTTCTTCTGAAAGCTGATTTAATTTCTTAAAAGATTTTATATTTTACAATTATTATTGTTTAATTTTATGAAATATTTTGCTTCATTTTTTTTTTTTAATTTTAATAACAAGTTAGTATATGAATCATATCAATATTCCATAAAATTTATATTTCTTAGTAATTTAATAAAATTTTTATTTTAATAAATTTGATAAAAAATATATATTAAAGTTTATCCGAAATCAACACAAAAGAAAATTTCATTCTTGTCTGAAATCAACAAAGAAAATTTCATTCTTATTCGAAATCAACAAAGAAAATTTCATTCTTATCTGAAATCAACACCAAAGAAAATTTCATTCTTATATGAAATCAACAAAAAAAATTTCATTCTTTTCCGAAATCAACAAAGAAAATTTCATTCTTATCTGAATTCAACAAAGAAAATTCATTCTTATTTGAAATCAACACCAAAGAAAATTTCACTATTATCTGAAATTAACACCAAAGATATCTAAATAAATTTGTTCAGAAAAGTATAAGTTTGTATTATACTAAAATAAATTGTCTATAAATCATTTATTAAATATTTTATAGAATTCCGAAGAAGTGGGATACGATAACAACAACAGCAACAGCTATGTTAATGCGTAAAAAAAGCGATAGTTGACTATTTTAAAGTAATAGCATATTTTGAGCACAAACATATTTTCAAATTACTTCGCAGGTATTTTGGAAAAGAATGTGTACAAAATAAATTTTTACAAAGTAAATCTTAAAGTATAACATTCAAATGAGAGAGTTATAAATCATTTGAAGAAATACAATTCCGCCTAAAGACCGTAATACTTTTCACTTAGAATTCATATGAATTTTTATTTAACATTTTTTTTTATTCACGTTTTTTTTTATAAAAATTTAACATAAAGATTATAAAATATTTATTGAAAGAAGAGTTAGGCAGCTTTGTATCTGCTGATCATACGTATTTAATAATTATATGAATATTATTATATATTATTCAATATTTCTTACTAATATATTTTTAATTGTCCTAGAAGCCAATTAAGATCCCACCTGATTAAAAGGAGAACTAAAATTTTACTGTATAAAACTCTCACAAGACCAGTGTTAACATATGCATCTGAAGCATGGTCGCTAACAGCAAGAGAAGAGAAAATGTCGGCAATCTTTGAAAGAAGAGTGCTGCGAACTGTTTTTGGTGGTATCCATGACAATGGAAATTGGCGAAGAAGACACAATTTTGAGCTTTACAAACTTTTTAGAGACATTGACATTCTAACATTTGTTGAACTGAACAGAATGAGATGGGCCGGCCATCTCGTGAGAATGGAAAGTGACAGAGCTGCTTTGAGGGTTTTCAATGTAACTCCTTTTGTACAGTGACCAAGGGGAAGACCGAAACAGAGATGGGTGTTATTAAGATCAAAAACTGGAGGTCTACAGGTAAGAGGAGAACTGTCTGGCTGGATCTTTTAAAGAAGGCCAAAGCCCACAACGGGCTGTCGAGCAAGTTTTGATGATGATGATATTTTTAATTACTGAATTTTTTCGAAAATTAGGTTAAGAAATTTAATCATCACGGGTTTTTAATAATTCTTCAGTTCCCTTTCTCCGAATCTCCTTTATGAGATAAAATTCTCAATAAATTATTGCGTATTTTTCTGTTCTTAAACGCTTAGAAAAAAAAATAAAATCTCTTATAGTTCGGAATAGGTATTTCTAATAATCAAAAGCAATGTAGAATGGAAAAAAAAATATTAATTACAGAGCACAAGGTGATTGCGTGTGGAATGAATTTCATTTTTTCAACTTATTTCTGGATTACAAATAAAAAAAAAACGCTAAATTCTTTTGAAAGTATAAGCCAAACCAAAAGTTGAGCAGCCTGAAAAGAAAAAGGGAGAAAAATATGGTGTGTAGGAAATCATTAAAAAAGGATTAAGAAAAAGACATTAATTAAGAATAATAAAAAGTGATAAAAATGTTCGAAATCATATATTTATTTATATATATATATATATATATGATTTCAAACATTTTTAGAAGAATGTTCGAATCAGAACATTTTTAGAAGAATTCAAGTTCATTAGAAGAATGTCAATATTTTTTGAAAGAATATAAGATCATGTATTAAGCAGTTATAAGACATTTATTTATTTTATTTTTATATATATTTATATTTTTTCTTTATTTATTTTTTGTAAATGAAAAATGGATTGAATGTATTTATCATTATAAAGGAGAGATTAAGAATTTTCTTGATAATATTAGTATTGATTATTATTGACATTCATCAATAAATCTTGTTGACAAATAGTATTGATTTTTTTAATGTCAGACAATTGACTTATCGTTGTTGTTATAAATAAATTCAGTTGTTAAATCAAATTTGCTGCTATAACAAATTCAACCAAAAAAGAATCTACTATATTGCTCTTCTACATGAACTTTTTAAATCCGAAAAATATTCTTAATATAATGAAAATCACATATATTTATTAAATATATTTTAACAATTACTTAATTTTTCTGAGCAAATTTATTATTTAAAGTAATTAATCTTGGCGAATCATTCAATAGGATATACGTTGTTTACCACATTTGCCGATTTTTGCGTACTTGGCGACCAAAAAAAGCTTCTAATATTAATTTTATTATTAAAACGGATTTTAGTGGAGAACAAAATTAGTAAAATATTTTATATATATTTACTTTTTCACTTTATAATATTACAAGTTTACTATAAAGTTAATTGCTTTTAAAATATTAATTAATGAATGCTGCTAAACATATAAACGCACAAAAATTCTAATAAAATGAAATTTAAGTATATGGTGTCTAATAATTTTATGCATCAAAAATTTTAATTTGATAATATTTAATTCAAAAATATTGAAACTTGGCAGGCGAAAAAAATTTACTTTAGAAATGCATTTTTGTGTGTTCAATGTAGGGTATAAAATTAATGCATCACAAATTTTAAAACAATTACATTGTACAGAATAATATTTTACATAATAAACAAGTAACATAAAAAAAAAAAAAGTTTTAAGCCAATTCCTACTTTTTTTTCACTGTACTGCTGAAAGTTCCTTTATAAATAATTTTCATTCATTTTTTTAAGTTTATCTGGCGCCATCTATTGGTAGATGCATGCAACTTAAATCTAAAAAGAAACTAAAATTAATTAATTAAATTTAATTACTGAATTAATATTTGAAAAAACTGCAGTTACATCAAGTGTCATCCACTACAAGTTAAAAAAATGTATTTGAACCTGAGTGGATGAATAAAAAGTATTTTATGAACGATTGAAAATTTGAACAAGATATATATAGGGAGAGTGTGAGCTAATAGAAGGAATTGCATAAGTAATAAAGTAATTTATACGAATAAAAAATTCTTATCAAATAATAAATATTTCTCTTTTTAAAAGCTTTATAGAAAAATATTTTCCATAGATAAGATTCATACCTTTTAATAAACATTTGTTACTTTTACTTCTACATTCAATTTTTAATACATACGCAGAGAATATTTTTCCTTAACGTATTTTTTAAATTATAAAAACGTTATTTTTAATTAACTGCACCTGAGATTATACGTGAAATATTAGTATTCAAATATTTGGATTTTAAATAATTTTTTATTTAAACATCTTAACAATATTAATACAAATATTATAAGAATGGAATTTTTTTAATGCTATTCTGTGATTGAACTCAATTTGCATTTGTTTTTAATAGCTTAATTATCGTTTCAAATGTATTTTAATTAAATAATGTATTCTTAGAAAGTATAATTAGCTGTAACACAAAATAACATATGCTATTGTAGGATATTTAACCAAAGTATTGCATCATACATAAGTTCAAATATTTGTATATGTATTTTAGTATCTAACTATGGATAAAATTTAATATTGTCGAAAAAAACTGATGCTTTAAATAAAGTGAATGATATAAGATTTTTTTCATTATATGCGATGTATATATATGATATGATTCTTGAAGTACATAATCGTCGATATCAAATGTATTGATAGAATACAGAACTGAAATTCTTTTATTTGGGTAAGAAAGGAAAAATAGGAAAGGCATTGCAAGTTAGCGCGTTTTTTATAAAAGTTTTATCTCGTTCTTTCCCACGCGACCTGACGGCCTATTGGCTAGCGCTCTAGTTGGACAGACTTCAGGTTGAATCCTGGCAGGGGCATGGGTGTTTGTTAGTGGTTCCAAATCCACATTAAACTGTAGGTCCCGGTCTACTTAGCCTAAAGTGGACAAAAAAATGATCTTAGGGCTACAAACCGAACCTCGTTTGCAATACATTGGACAACATTAGGTGAAATATTTATCCATTATTTCACTTTCTTATGTCTAACTAAATTTGGATCGGGTATTATATTTGAAAAGAAAAGTGTAGAGAAGTATATAAAGAAAAAAAATTGGTACATGGATTTTTTTCTGGTTTCAGTGTTTCTTTTGAAAAGATATTGAAAAAAATATAAATAACACAGGAGCATTAGAAAATTCCGTAGATAAGTAAAATTCATAACTTTGCTCAAATTTACATTATAATGCTCATTGAAACATTTTAGTATGAGTTTATGGGGAGGTACATTGGCAAGAACAATGTAGTAGATGTAGCATTTAATATCTATCTCTGGGCTATTCAACCGTGGGGGCGAGTGCTGATACGAATGCGGTCCAATTGAAAATCTTAATTTTCCTTAAAATTTTTAATATTTATTTTAATAATTTTTTGAAACCTTAACACAAAAGTATATAGAAAACCAGGTTAATGAATTTTAATTTTTAATTTGTTTATTTATTAGGATATTTCTTGTTTTAGTGAATTAAACTGTTTCTTCTTCAATCAATGATTTAAAATAAAAGTCTACACGAAAAAAGTTGAAGATTATTATATTATTATACTTTGATATTATTTATTTATCTGTCATGCTGGATATTTAAGATTTAAATCATTTCTTAGCAAGTAACATAAAATTAGTATATTTCAAACATCCGTAGCGCCGAACTAAAACCTGTGGTATCGAAGCGCTAGTCACTCAGCCATCATCCCTTGTAATGGAAATGTGATGGTAAAGGGTGTGCAAGTTTATCAGGAATAGGAAATCTGAAGTATATTAAAGATTATATATATATATATATGTAAGATAGAGATCACAAATATATATATGATAGAGATCATAAACCATGACTTAGAAAATGTATCCATTTTTCTTATGAATAATAATTATGGAAATTTCAATTACTTTAAGAATTTATTACAGAGAGTCGTATTTATTAATTAATGGGACGCTAATTTCTAACGTTAAATTTGTTAATTTAGTGAGCACATTAAACATATACAAGATAAGAGATAATATTTAAAAATTAGCAATACTGAGACTGTAACTAGATGTAAAACTTTTTTTAGTATGTCTATATAAAATGTTAAATTATTTCACAGTAAGAAATTGAGAGGGTAAAAAAAAGAAGTCTTGCTGTGAAAGTCATAAGTTTTATGTCTCTCATGCGAGAGTGAGGTGTGACACCAGATCAATTACTGGCCAACACCTGTAAACTTTGTTGGGTATTTTGTCGTTGTCAAGATTAGGATCTGCAACGACATTCTTCTCCAAACAGCAGCACTTTTATTGTAGGCTAACGTGACTGCGTTCTTGATTAAGATGTTGGCACCGCACGTGCGAAATGCTTCATTTTTTTTATCCCTATTTATGGGAAGTTATGTATTTCAGTTCATTCCTTGTCATTTCTATTGCAATTATTTGAATAACTTATTTTAAATTTTAGAATAATTTTTTAATAATTTTGCAAAACAAGTTGTTTAAGGATAAGTTGGACAAGTTTTTATCCCTATTTATGTGAATTTATGTTAATTCCTTATAATTTCTATTGCAATTATTTGAATAACTTATTTAAAATTTTAAAATAAATTTTTAATAATTTTGCAACAAGTTATTTAAGGATAAAAAGGACAAGTTTTTATCCCTTTTTACGTGAATTTATGTATTTTAGTTAATTCCTTGTCATTTCTGTTGCAATCATTTGAATAACTTATTTTAAGTTTTAAAATAATTTTGGCAGCAACTTGTTTAAGGATAAGTTAGGCAAGTTTTTATCCCTATTTATGTATTTTAATTAATTCCTTATCATTTCTATTGCAATTATTTGAATAAATTATTTTAAATTATAAAGTAATTTTTTTTTAATAATTTTGGCAACAAGTTGAAGTGAAACATCTTTTCTTGGTTCGGAATTTTTATTTATAAATTAATATCGGATATAAGTTTTAAATTACATTTTATACACTTACTTTTAGATAAATTAATTATAACAGAAAATATATGTATCCAATTTTGTTTGAATACAGAATTTTGTATTAATTAATTAGGAAGAAAGAGAATCCGGTTTCTTATTTTCATAAAAAAAATAATAATAAATATTTTTTTATTATATTTTATTTATTTATTTATTTTGAAAACAGCATTTCTTTTTGGATTTTGTATTATTATTTTAGAATACGTTGTTTGACTTCTAAAGAATAGATGACATATAAATGTAGTCAATTACAATAAAAGCAAAAATAATTACAGTGATCATCTGCGTTATTTATACCTTTACGTTTTTGTAGATAAAATATGGCTTATAAGATTCTCAAAAAAAAATGACATCAGTTTATGAAAAGAGATATTAAAAAATTATTGTAAAAATATAAAAAAGAAAGAAAGAAGCAAATTACCCTATTGAATAATTACTAACTATAAAATAATCTACATTAATTAAATTATTATAGGATTAATGATTTTATCTGAATACAGAAATTTCAGTCCAAATGCATGGTAACTGAATTAATGCATTTAGAAATCTACTTATTTAGTAATATATACACAGTCCAGTCACATTAATGTGACCACCACCTACTTTCGACGTCAACGTGAAATAACCAAGCACAAAAGGCAGGTGGCAGCACATTGCAGTGGAGCGTATATAAAGAATTCCACTTAATACCACTTAAATACCACATTCCACACTACACGTAAAGCCGGAATATATAGGAGTGTATATTCTTTAAAAATAAAATATTACGTATGATTATAAATTCGCCTTGGTTTTTCCGAAATGAGGATATCAGACATGCTCTTTCCCTCCCAAGTTTTAAACAATTTGTGTATAAAATTGCAAAAAAATGTTATAATTCCATTCCAAATATTAATAATATTGTTTTGAATGATCTAAGCGACTATGCTTACGACATTTCTGATTTTAAAAATCGCAAAAGACCTCGCGCTGTTCTGAATATTATTCATTCACGTTCCGATATCCTCCTTTCCGAATAACCATGCAGTTTCTCCACTGAGTCACAATTTCCCCTCCAATCGTTTTTGCTTGTTTTTATTGTTTATCTATTTTGTCTTTATTACCTTCTTGAAATTAGAATAATAATATAAAAAATTTATACGCGTAATTTTTTTTTTATTAATTAATAAAAAAATTCGAATAATTAATTTTTAAATAAATGAATAATATACTTATATTGCATTTTTCTATCTAATCAATGGGCTTAAAGATTAAGAAATTTCCCTCACTCAAAAAGCAGGAGATAGAGGTTGCTAAGTTGCAAGGTTCTCCGTCAATCGGGCAAATCGTCGTAGTCGAGTGTATATTCTGGCTTTTGACAGATAGTTACATTAATGTGACTGGACTGTCTATATATATTTTTTAAACATTTGCTTAAATAATAAAATAATATTTTAAATGTGTGTAACAATCTACCGTTATAGTAAGGTCACTCATTTTACTTTTCCAGAGCTATGTCTTGGGTGATTGCAGTGCGAGCAGCTGACATCTGCAACAAGATTCCTGGTCTGACGAATACTCAGCGTTTATTGTGTCAGACGAGACCCGACATCATTGTGGCCATAGGTGAAGGAACGAGGTTGGGAGTCACTGAATGCCAAAGACAGTTTCGTTACCACCGGTGGAATTGCTCTTCCATCGGCAGCAATCAGGTGTTTGGGCATGTCGTCGTAGTGGGTGAGTCACGCATATCTTTTCTTATGTATGTATGAACATTTACAATAATGCTACCAGGGCTTTAGTGAAAAAATCCTAATATACCTGCATTTTTGATAATCTATAATACATTAAGTTAAAATTGTGTTGTTGTTTCAATTCTTCCTAATCTCTCTGAACGAAGAATCATTTTGGCCAGGGTTGTCCGGTTAGCTGCTTTAAAAAAGCAATGTGAAATTGTAAATTGCCTTAAAATTGAAATTTTTATGCGCTTATTTTATTTTTTTTAATTGTAATTAAATAAAAATTCCCGAAAAGTAATGAAGTTAATTAAGTTTCATTTTTTTTTAAATATCAATCTTCATTTCCAATTTTTATTTGCGAAGCAAATTCTTATTTCCTCTGGAGCTCGGTGCCACAGGTTTCGGATTCGGCGGTCCTTTTACCATGAATATTTGTGGTAGTTCGGAATTCACTTTAAACCGTAGGTCCCGGTCTAATATGAACTGCAGAGCGTTGTGTGTGCGGCTGAGTGTACAACCTTACCCTTTAAAAAGAAAACAGTTCTTGATCATTTGCATTTCACCTGTCTGCGGTTTGGTTTGGCTTGTCGCTCTACTGTCATTTTTTGCACACTTTGGGCAAATTAGACCGGAACCTACAGTTTAATGTGGATTCCAAACACACTAATGAATATCCACGCCACTGCCAGGATTCCAACCTGAAGCACCAAAGGCCAGAGTGCTAGCCAATTGGCCATCAGGCCATCATCTGTCTGCGGATTCTGTGATTTGTATAATTCTATCATTTTATCCTCTTGGTATTGCGATTTCAATGCTGAAGAGTGCATCGTGTTTGTTAAAAAACGCATTTAAACTGTCAAGAAAATTATTAATTTAGATACTAATGCGTTTATGCTATTGAAATAAATCCTAATTTTTTTTTATATCTATTTTTATTTACAAAGATTTTTTTTATTTTTGTGGATGAAGTGTGGTCAGAAATAAAGAGACTAGTGCCATAATGTGGCAAGGCAGACTGTGCCTTTTCGGTTCACTAAAAAAAAAAAAAAAATTTAAAACGTTTAAATCTTTTATAAAAATGCTGAATTTAAATATTTTAAAAAATATATAATTTTTAAATTTTTTACGAGAATGAGTAATTACGCAAAGATGTCTTATAATATGAAACATTAAAAATTAAAAAAAAAATTTAAACAGCCCCTTTATGTATAAAGGGGCTGTTTAATTTTTTTTCAATTTTCAAATCGATGTAGTTTCGATAAAATTTAATATGTTTGTATGAATGCTTTAATTCTATTTAATATTTAAACTAGAAATTGTTGGTGAAATAACTATGCTATGTCTATTTCATGTGTATATTTTTTACTGAATTTATTGCTCCAATCCACTAAATGGATATTTTAATAAAAAAATATATTTTAAAGAATAGTAAAATAAAAGATATCCGTCTTAAATAATAAATGTATGATCATAGCAATTATAATCAATGTCATTTGATGCCAATTTAAATAAAATGCCTATTAAAATTATATTTTCAATAAATTTTTATGAATAACATTTTGATTTATCTGAAAAGAAATTATTTAATTTTATTATCTTCATTAGAAATTTTTTTTCCCTTCCAAATGGATTTTGGGGGAAACACATTTTTAAAATAATTATTTTTTATTATATTATTTAAAGTTAAAATAAACATTGTTTTTTGTAATTAAATTCAGATCAAAATAAATGCCATATATTTTCTGTTAAAATACATCAGTAAAATATCAAAAATTAAATTGTTGTATTAATAATTGGGATTCTTTTAAATTTCATTTAGTAGTGCAGAACTTTCTCACTGCATTAATTCTTAATCTATATTAACCTTTCATTTCACAAAGAAAACTGTGACACAAAATTTTAAAATAATGAATAAAATACACACACACAAAAAAAAAAAAAAAAAAAAAAAAAACTTTAAATAATAATAAAATAAAATCTTCACTGATTGATATTTCTGAAATATTTTTTAAGTTATAAAATTTTAAAATAATAAATAAAGCAAATGAACACAAAATTAATAAATTAACTAAAATAATCAACATTATAAGGAAAATAGAGCAAAATCGTTATTAAATGAAGTAAAAAACAAGTAATCTAAAAAAAAAAACTTTTTTTAAGTCAATTCCTACTTTTTTTTTTCACTCTATTGCAGAAAATCCTTTATAAATAATCATTCATTTTTTTAAAGTTTATCTGGCGCTATCTATTGGTAGATATACGCAACTTAAATCTAAAAAAAACTAAAATTAATTCATTAAATTTAATTACTGGATTAATATTTGAAAAAACTGCATTAACATCCAGTGTCATCCACTACAAGTTCAAAAAAAAATGTATTTGAACTTGAGTGGATGAATAAAAAGTGTTTTATGAACGATTGAAAATTTGAACAAGATGTATATAGAGAGAGTGTTAGCTAATAGAAGGAATTGAAAAAAGTATAAAAAAATATGATTTTTTTTCTGATAAATTTCTTCACTGAATTATATTTCTGAAACATTTTTTATACTCTTACTTTATAAAAGATGTGTCTGTATCAATATCTGTATCGAATAAAAGATCTGTCTTTCTTTTCAATTTTTTTTTCCCTCTTATGAATTTGCAGATATATTTTCTCTTTGGTGCCTTTGAAGTGGAACTCGGATAATGATTGCTGAGGAATAATGGCTGTTTTATGCGCGGTCATTTTTTTGCACTTTACACATTTTCAATACAAAGCAGTTTCGGTCCCGTCTGTTTCCTTGTCCATTCCCACGAAACCACGCGTATTCGTGTCCCAATATTACCTCCCATCCTCGTGAGGGCCGAGGGGCCCCCCGATCTGGGGGCCGCTGTTCGAGTGAAACCATAAATCTTGTGACCGCTCACAATACCCGACTCAATGGAAGGTTATTAATAACATCTTTTTCATAAAGACCGCGGTATCAGCTATTGAGTGCTTGTAAAATGCCGACTTCTTGAACCTTTGGTCATGGTCGATATCGAGACAGATGTATTTTTTATGGTTAACATTTTATTATTAGAGGTTTTAAAGACAGGGATTTTTTTTCTATCTCTCTTTTTTCCCCCCTCCTCTTCAAGAGTTGGAAGAATTGATCACATGTTTCTCGACAAGCGTACTATTTTAATTGATTCCGGTTGTCGGTTTCGTTCTCGAGAGTTTCTCTTAATTTTTTTTTTTTTTCCTTTTTTTATTTCTCCTTCTCAATTTGAGGTTAACGCTATATCACGCCTGTAAGTGTTAACCAATCCAACTGGAAATTAATAATGATAAATAATATTGAAAGAAAAAAAAACCTTCAATTTCTTTCCTTAAAACTAGCAATGATGCGCAGTTAATCATTTTATTAAATAGAAAACTTACCTCCTTTGACTGGAATTACAAAAATTGATAGATTTGATTCCAGTCAAAGGATGGTAAGTGAAAAAAAACAAATGAACATCTAATCAAGATTAAATTAATGAGAAAGACTGCTCTTATAATCACTTCCATGTTACATGTATAAGATAAATTCCAAAAAAAAAAAAAAAAAATACATTCAATATTGAAGAAAAACAATCAAATAATAGAATTTATCAGAAAATTGTATTACAGTAAGATTAATGTAATACAATTTTAATTGTGTTACTTAAAAATAATAAATAATCTGAAATCAAATGTAATTTTCATGAACCTTATGTTTCTTATACCTTCATGAACCTTATGCTGTTATGAACTTTAATGAACCTTTCATGTTTACCTTACAAAAAGTTTTAATTTTTTTATTAACATTCTTAAAAATTTAATAATTTGTAAATTTATTATGAAAGAAGCCTAAAATGAAATCAGACTAAATCAGAATCAGAATCTATTTTTATTTATTTATTTTTTCCAAATATGTTTAAGTTAAAATGCATATAGTTTATTTGGTTTTTATATTTTAATTGATTCCGGTTGTCGGCTTCGTTCGAGAGTTTCTCTTAATTTTTTTTCCCCCTTTTATTTTTTATTTCCCCTTCTCAATTTGAGGTTAATACTATATCACGCCTGTAAGTGTTAACCAATCCAACTGGAAATTAATAATGATAATTAATATTAAAAAAAACCCTTCAATTTCTTTCCTTAAAAATAGCAATGATGCGCAGTTAATCAATTTTACTAAATAGAAATCTTACATCCTTTGGCTGGAATTACAAAAATTGATAGATTTGATACAAGTGAGTGTTTTGAAGTGAAACAAGTAATATATAAAAAAAAAATTTAAAGTCAATTCCTGCATTTTTTTTACTATATTGCAGAAAGTCCTTTACAAATAATTTTCGTTCATTTTTTTAAGTTTATCTCGCGCCATCTATTGGTAAGATACATGCAGCTTAAATCTAAAAAAAAAAATTAATTAATTAAATTTAATGACTGAATTAATATTTGAGAAAACTGTATTAACATCAAGTGTCCTCCAATACAAGTTCAAAAAAAATACATTTGAACTTGAGTGGATGAATAAAAAGTATTTTATGAACGATTGAAAATTTGAACAAGATATATACAGAGAGAGTGTGAGCTATTAGAAGGACTTGAAAAAAAATGAAGGTAGGGGGAAGAATGAACAGACAATCGAGATTAAATTAATGAAAATAACTATCCTTTTAATCACCTACTTGTTATAAGTACAAGATAGAAAAAAACTTCAATATCGGAAAAAAACAATTAAATAATAAAATGTATCAGAAAATCGTATTACATTAAGGTTAATGGTATGTATTATGCTACTTAAAAAAAATAAATAATCTGAAATCAATTTTAATTTTCATGAAAAAATAAAATAAATATTGCTATCAGTTTACCTTACAAAAAGTTTAATTTTTTTATTAATTTTTAAAAATTGAGTAATTTGTAAATTTATTTTGAATTTAGTCTGAAAGAAAAAAAATTAATTTAATTAATCAGATTATGTTTAAGTTTTTCTTCAGATATATTTAAGGAAAATGCATAAAGTTTATTTGGAGAAGGAACTTTCAAAAATTTTGTATTCAGAATTGTGTTATTCTGCTTCGTAAAATAATAATTAATTTTTATTTATTGATGTATTAATCCATTTTTAATTTTTTAAATTTTACTGATTAATTTAATAGTAAACCATTTTTTCTTTCTTTTCGTTTCAATTTTTATTCATTCATATCATTACCTTAAACGATTTTTTTTTTCAAGAATTTAAACATTTTATAAATATATTCATTTTAGGAAATGATGGTAAAATATTTTTATTATTTATCTAAAAATTAGGAGAAATAATATGAATATAGTATTTTAAAAAAAGGAAAAACTAAATTTATATAAAATTTAAATCACAAATAAATATTATTAAATATTATAAAACAAATTTAAATTTTATTTAAAAAATAATTATATTTCATAAAAAAATTACTTAAATTTTTTACTTAATCTTTTTATCTATAATACGCCCTTTTGAATATTTATTTGTATGAAATTATTATTTATAATGAGATTTGAGATTTAAAAAACAATTTTTATGGCTATAAATATTTTTACTTTAAATAAAAATATAAGTTTTTAAAAATCCTTTTTATTTATTATTTCAATTCTTTTTATTTATAGTATGCCCTTTTGAACATTTATTTGTGTGAAATTATTATTTATAATGAGATTTGAAAAACAATTTTTATGGCTATACACATTTTTACTTTAAATTAAAAAATAAGTTTTCAAAAATCCTTTTTTATCTATTATATTCCATTTATTTTTATTTATCGTATGCCTTTTGAATATTCATTTGGATAAAAGGATTATTTATAATGAGATTTAAAAAACAATTTTTATGGCTATAAATATTTTTACTTTAAATTAAAAAAATAACTTTTTAAAATCGTTTTTATTTATAGTATGCCTTTTTGAATATTCATTTGTATGAAGTTATTATCTATAATTAGATTTAAAAAACAATTTTTATGCCTATAATTGTTTTTACTTTAAATAAAACCGATTCTTAATATGTGTGTTTTAATCTTTTAAAAATTTTAGTATTGTTTTTAAATTATTAAGGAGTTTCAGCCATTTTTAATTCTTAATATCCTAAATATTATAAATTGAGCTCTTATTAATGCTTTGGTGTCAAGCTAAACCATTAAATGCGCGAAAATGAGACTGTTATCTCTGGTTGCAGGAAAGCACTTTTGTTGTATTAAAATTCACATCACACACTCCCTAATTGAACGACTGGATGTGAAATGTGGGCTGAACGATTTGATGAAAGCAGTTATAAAATATATTCTAACAGTTTTCTTATCTTTTTTAAAAAAAAGCAGACAAAAAAATAAATAACTCATCGAAAAAAGCTTAAGTGATTAAAATTAACGCAAATAAGATGGTAGAAGCCTCAATTCATTTCAATTTGTGTCAACTAATTAGTTATTATGACGCCTTTAAGTCGTGATTTTGAGTCAATTTTTAATAATAAATGCCTCGTAAAAAACCTAAATATATAATAATAAAGGGAAGGGCTATAATTATTGTTTATTATGATCCTGTAACCGTTAATTTAATTACTGTTATTTTAGTCACCTCTTTTATTTATCTTAAAATAAAAATTGAAAATAAATGTAGGTGTAAATAAAAAAAAATTTTAAATTTTCTTTGCTAGGAATTTATGCGAAAATAAAGTTTTCATATCTTGATTTGAGTGCTTTTAAAAATGTCTATGAATTAATTGTTTAGTAACCATTACTAATTTCTAAGTAAAACTTTCTATATATCAGAATATTGAATGAATTAGGATATTGAATAAATCAGAATATATCAGAATATTGAATGAATCAAAATATATCAGAATATTGAATGAATCAGAATATATCAGAATATTGAATGAATCAGAATATGTCAAAATATTGAATGAATCAGAATATATCAGAATATTGAATGAATCAGAATATATCAGAATATTGAATGAATCAGAATATATCCAGAATATTGAATTTACTGAACAGTGAACAAAATTGAAAATATTTTTTTCCGGATTTCATTAGTTCAATTTTTAATGATACAATAAAAATCAATTAAATGCGAATTTGTTCTTTTAAAATTCTTTTCGAACAGTTTAAACGCAATGAATATTACAATAACTATGTTTAATGCTGATATTAGGAACATATTTCAATTTATATTACTTTTTATTATTCTTATGTTAATAGAAAGACTTTCATTATTCCTTGTTCTGAAAAATAAAGTTATGTATATACATAAAATTATTCCGAAATATATTTTGAAAGCTTTTTTTTAATATCCCTCAATAAATTAACAAAGAAAATAATATCTGGTAAATATCCCGAAACAATTTTTATTCAGTGCTATATGAATAAATTTCAATTTCAAAAACAAATATATGTATATATATAATTTGCTTTACAATAAAGTATACTTTATTATATATAAAAGTATTTAATAACTTTTTCATAAGATAAAAATTTTTGTTTCAAAAAAATTACGTAAATGATTGTTTTACAATAAAAGATTTTTTAAACTAGGTGTGGAGTTATATCATAAGGCAAAATTGCATTTGAAGAAAAAAGTTATATGTGTGGAAATAATGTTTATTCGTTATTATCATTGGAGACTAAATGCTAAGTCCAGGAATTCTAATTAAGTTAGCGAAATCTATGGTTTGGCGAATATATTTTCTTTCTTCATAGCGAAATCTATGGTTTGGTTTGTCGCTCTAAAGTCATTTTTGCTCACTTTAGGATAAATAGACCAGGATCTGCAGTTTAACGTGTATTCCGAATTCGTACTATAAACTTCTGTGCCACCCTTAGGATTCGAACCTGAAGCACCAAAGGCCAGAGCGCTAACCAATTGGCAGTCTGTATGCATCGATAACTTAATTAGAAGTCCTGAATTGCCATTACTGTCATAACTAAAACATAAAATATATAAGATGAATGATATTTTAAGACGGATGCAAATCACTTTATATACAAAGCAAGAGATTTGTCTGTGAGTATTTCTTAAAAAAAGTATAACACTTAGAAGTTCAGTTTTTTCCAATGAATTTATTATTTTTTTATTTGGTGTGTAGCCAATAGCCACGAAAATTATATTATTTGTTCATTTTAATTAAATGAAGGCTGTAATTTTAACGTATCATAATAAGTCATTACATAATTATTAATGAAGCATTACATTGTTATAAAATGATCTAAAAGAATTTTTAAAAAAAACTGAACATTTTTTTTTTAAATTCTTTTTACAACAATATCAACTTTGTAAATTCATTTATAAAAAAGTCAGTAAAAATTTCCCTTAAATAGACTTTTCGTTAACATTAACGTAATGTATCTTTTTTATACATTAAAATTAAATATTGTGGAACATACGTTTAAAAAAAAATTAATGAAAGAATGAATAAAAATTTTACAAAACTGAAATAGAAAAGATAAAAAGAGATCTTGAAAACTTGAGTGATGACTAAATTGATGATGAAAGATTTATTTATTATTACTTTACTTCCAAAAATAATTTAGGAATAGTTTTTTTAAGACTATTTTTTTATTATAAATATTGAAATCTAATAATCGAGAAAGTAACTTTTTTTAAAAAAATGTAGCATATTAATATTGAAAAAGAAGAAATTATCCTTCCCGGCAACAAATGTCTTAAAACATTAAAAAATCTTTTCTGTTTAAGACAAATATTCAGCTTTAAAAATAGAATAATAGATAATAATTTTATTTAATTCTTACTAAAGGAAAAAAATGTTAACTGTTTATTATATCTACATAAATCATTTAATTAATAAATTTAGCATGATTTTAATGTTTTAGTAGGTTATGTTTCGTATTTTTATTTATTGTGATTAAATTTTGAAAGTATATTTGATTTTAAAAAAAATGAAGGTGAAAAACAACAAGTATATTGTAAATTTTTGCTTGTTATACAAAACAAGAAATACAAATTACTTTAGATAAATAATGACAAATATATATATACTTATTTAACTTTGGAATGAAAATTTCTTTGAATCAATTTACTCTTAAAGAATCACGTTTATAATTAATTTTTTCAAAAAACGCTTGTTATAAATTATACACATAATTTCTAAATTGATAGTTTAATTATAAATTTTAAATTAGTGATTAAACATTAAAATTAATTATTTAATTAATTAATTAAATACACCTCCATCACAAATCTAAAAATCTACAACTGCCAAGTCTTTTATTTAAGAATATCATACTTCTATTACCTTTTAATTGATAAATAACAAATAAATATTTAATTTAATTATTTCATTTTACAAACTTTATAAGATAAATCAGGAAAAATTATTGTAATTTAAAAGATATTACATAAATTTGTCCTTAATGTAACTGCTGGGCTACTAGAGTAAGAGACGCATTTTTTATACCTCAAAAAATAATCTCAATATAATATAATTCGCACCCATGGGTTCTTATGAAATTATAATAACTTCAAATTATTTAAACTGCTCAGTTTTATTGAAATATGCAAATATTTTGACTTTTTTAATAGATCAGATTATAAATATATTACTGAAATACTTCGCTTTTTACTAACGAAACTTTCCTTATACTATCTCCATTAGGATTAAAAGCTTAAATATATCGAAGAATACCGTATTTCGTGACTTTATAATTCCTTTTCAATTACAAATTAATGAAACACCACGGTAACATGTAAAATTAAACAATATAGATCAAAATAATTTGAAGTATTTAAAAGAAACACACATCCGCAAAAGTTTCAGAAAATGGAAAGTTACAAATGTGCATTTGTGAATATGTATGTATAAACTAACTAACTCCCCGGTACAGCAGTCCATTTTGGACCATGGCCGTCTGCCTACTGGCAGATTCCGAAACAGAAGATGTTTTCTTTTTACGGGGTAGGGCTGTCAGCCCTACGCCCAATGCTCTTAGAGTCGTATTAGATCAGAACCTACAGTTTAAAGCGCATTCCAAACCACCACAAGCATCCTTGGTGCCGCTGGGATTCGAACCCGAAGTCTGTGGCACCGAGCGCTAGTTACTCGGTGCTCGTCTCCATATATATATATATGCCTCATCAACTCATCGCTCGTCGGTGAGCTGTTTGTGACACACATAAGTAGGAGAAAAGGACCACCCATACTAAAAAAGAAGTGTTATACATTCATGCTTCTAAGTGATAGCGAAGTTTATTGATCACTTTATAATAAGAGCATTGTGGGTTAACACTGGCTTCTCGTCCCTACGTAATTTTGGGGAACACGTGTAAGATTACGTAATTACGCACTACGTAAGAGTAGCACGTGTGGATTTTACACTTACTTCTCTATGCAAGAGACGGATATTTTAAATCTAAAGATGTACGTGCAAATCACAACGTAAGTATGCGAATTTTAGTTGCCACGCTTCGAACTAAATAGTATTGGATTAGAACTCCATTGAACTAACTAACAGGCAGCTATCTATTTTTTATATTATTATTTCGTTGAGAATTGTATGATTAGAAAGAATTATTTACTGGCCTTGATTGGAAAATTCAAATATTCTGATGCTTAAAATAACCTCTTAGTAATTCTTATAATCTCCCTTAAAACTGACATTTTTTAATCAAACATTTTTTGCATTTATTTCTGTTCCTTAAAAAAAAATCATTGTATGCTATCTAAGTATGCCTTTCTTGCAGGTAGTCGAGAAGCCGCCTATGTGTACAGCATCACATCGGCGGGAGTGACATTTGTGATAACCCAGTCGTGCAGCCGGGGCAACGTGAGCGACTGCGGCTGCGACAAGAGTCAGAATGGCCAGAAGGCCCTGCACCACGGGGACTGGAAGTGGGGAGGGTGCAGCGTGAACGTCAAGTACGGCATCCGGCTCTCCAGGAAATTCATCGACGCCCGGGAGATCGAAGGGGACGCACGCTCTCTCATGAACCTGCACAATAACCAGGCGGGAAGAAAGGTCTGTGCCACGTCATTCCTTTAATGCCAAGATAAGAATATGTTCCTATTATATCACATAACGTTTGTTCATCGCCGAATTTTCAACAAATATCTAAAGCAATACTCTCAACATATATACGCCTAGTTATTTATTAAACTCACTCAATCATAAATGCTGCTTTTTAATTCAAATACATATTAAATACGATTTAATATGCGTAGCACAAAAGAAAGCACTTAATGGAGAGTTTTTGCATAACGTTATTTATCGTCCGATATTTTTTTTCTCCCTAGCGCGCATGCTCACAGGAAACATCGTACCTATAGCACTTGCGTATCTGTAATACTGCACTAATGAGACATTCCTAGGAGCATGCGCGCTAGGAAGAAAAAAATATCGGACGTTATGCAAAAACTCTCTATTATCCAAACGATAGCTTCAACATAGAAGTATTGGTTTTTAAGGGAAATCCACTTTAAACCGTAGGCCCGGTCTAACAGGATCATGGAGCATTGCGGGGGTAGTGTTACTCCGCGTCCGTAGTTTATCTTCAAGATATACGCACCTCCTGGGTAGTGCTAAGTGAGTAACGTCTGTGCAGCGCTTGCCGTAAGGCATCAATACAACTGCCTAAGTATTTCCCAGCTGCATTAGAAAAAATATATATATATATTTATAGTTGCATGCTATTAATTTATCTGATGCATCTAATTTGTGACATTTTTGCCTGCCATAGTATTTCATTATGTCTCTGTGTGAAAAATACATTTTACTTATTTTGCATAACCCTAATACAGTTTTTTTTTTCTTTACTATATACTTGTTTTAATTTACTTTTGTCTTCAAAACATGCAAAAGAAATTAGCTGTCCAAATCTATGATTAAAAAATGAAGTAATTTTAGATATTTATTAATTATCAATGCTTTTTATTAAATCAAATACATATTAAATACAATTTAATATGTGTTCCATAAAAGAAAATACTTATCATCTGAAAGATAGCGTCAACGTAGAAGAATTGGTTTTAAGGGTACAATTATAAGAAAAATAGTGGTAGATTAAATTCAAAATAAATACATTAATATTTATAGCTGCATGTTATTAATTTATCTGCTGCATCTAATTTGTGACATTTTTGCATGCCGTAGTATTTCGCTATGTCTCTATGACCTAAAAAAAAGACTTTTTTTTACCTAAGAAAAAAATGTCTTTATTCATTAAAGTAGTACTTTTTTTATTTAATTTTATTACTCTCAGTTTATCCTTTAATATTTCCCACTGTTGATTATATAGCGGCTTCTTTAAGAATAAAGGGTGAGAAAATCCTTTAGATTCCGACTCGGCATAACCGCCTTTTTCTTTAGAAGTCACAGTAGTTCTACAACTCCCTGCATGCCATCTGGCCTAAAGCCTTTACTAAGGAAGGTCAACGCTCTCTTTTTTTTTTATACACTTTTCAGTATTAAAAAATTTATATATAGATATAAACCTAGTTTTTACTTTTTTTCATGGACATTTTTTATACATACTTTCTTCTATTATTAAGAAGTGCTGCACAGATATGTGAAATTCCATAAGAAAATAACTATTTAATCAATTAAAACCTTAACACACCAGGTTCCACAGTTTGAGGGAAAAAAAATCGAAAAAATTTGTGAAGTAAAATTTATATTTGTTGGAATTTAATGAAACTCGTAGGATAACAATAACCAAACAATCTTTTACAAATTAGGCGCCACAAAAAACAACAGGTTTATTTATTTATTTTTTTTTGTTCTAATGCAGCTGGCAAACACTTAGACAGCTTGGTCTCGGATGCCTTAAGGCAAGCGCTGCACAGACGTTACTCACTTTGCATTACCCAGGGTGGGGCGTGTAACTTGAAGCCACGGAGTAACAATGCTACCGCAACGTTCTACCATCCTATTAGGACCGGGACCTACGGTTTAAAGTGGATTCCGAACCACTACAAACATCCATGGCACCGCCGGGACTCGAAACCGAAACCTGTGGGACCGGGCGCCAGAGCGCTAGCCACTCGGCCATTCAGGCCCATTTTAACGAACTTTAAAAATATCATTTTTACCACGTTTTTAACTGGTATGGGCTATAAAGCCTTGAATATGGGTTTGAGGAGGAGGAATAAAAGTAAAGTATCTGAATCCATTGCGTTATCAGCTTCTATATGATCCTCTTTAACAACTATAAAGGCAAGATAGCGATTATTCATACTCAAATTGATAGTATTTATTAACATAGTTGACAGTAAAGCCCATTACTATGTTCAGGATATTCGAAGACCCTGAAGGCTTTCATGCCGCAGTTGAACCACTGACATGCCGAATTGAATCAGCATTCAGAGGGATGTGTACACCCGCGGAAAAAGGAATCTAACAACTCACCAAAAAAGGAAGCTACTGTACCACTAAGGTGGTTGTTTATGTACACCATATCAACGACTATCCTTGGAATAGAACCAAGTCGGCTCATATGCATGGAGTTCATCCTGAAAACTGTCGCATTTTTTAAATAATTTGCTAATAATGATTTTTGTAAAATTTAAATTGTGTTTTTATATTATTTATATGAAGATTTCAAATATTAGATTAAAAATATTTTCTTGCTATACTGAAAAAAAGAATCTAATTTCATCTCTTTTAAATGCCATTTTATTCTACTGATATGAAACTTAAATGAAGAGTTGTAAAATTTTATTTGATCTAATTTTTCTGCTCTTAAAACCATATATTTAATGCTTTTCTGTTGTATAATTTTTCCGTCTAAGTGCTTACTGGGTTTTTTTTTATTTTTATTTTTTTTTTTTTTTTTTTTTTTTTATGAACTAGCATTAAAATCAAATGTATTTTGCGGTTTATGTTCAGGCCTTTTAAAAAATAGTAAACATTTTATCTAAGAGCCTTCAAGTCATATATTTTATTATTTGAATGAAATTATGGGATACCATCTACATGTGCTGAAAGACTGCATGCTTCTAACGATATTTAAGTTGTCATTTTCCAAAGGTTTATGTTCAAGGTGTGCCGTGCCTAAATAGGTTAAATTTTATGGACAGCTATAAACTATAATAAAATGCTTCTCATTTTTCATTTTTTTATTCATTGACATGGAAATACTTTTATGAAATTTATTTTATTAAACTCTTTGAATCAAGAGTGGCTGGGATTTTTTAAAGTTATTTTTAAACTTGTTTAAAAGAAAACTTTCGATGTTATTTACATTATCCAATGTATAATAATTGTTTCAAATTATTCATTTTGGTTGTTAAACATAATTTTTAAAATCATGTACTTCTCCAGATATTTTTGATTGCATAAGTGTTTTAAATAAGCACTTTATTATAAAATAACTAGGTTTGGTTTGATTTGTCACTCTACTGTCCTTCTTTAAACACTTTGGCCTAAATAGGCTTGTACATACAGTTTAATGCGAATTGCGAACTTCTAACAAACATCCATTTACCACCACGATTCGAACCTGAAGCCTGCGGTACCCTGGGACAGATCTCTAACCAGTTGGTTCGAACCTGATGCCTGCGGTACCAAAGGACAGATCTCTAACTAGTTGGCCATCAGCTTAGTTTCGCATTTCATTCATGTTTATATGAAAACTTCAGAGAGGCACTTTATATAGATTTAGCTTTATTAAATCTAAATATGGCATCCAAATTGCACCAGAACGTATCATTTTTAAGAGAGGAGTTTATTTAAAAAAAATTAATTTAACTAAAAAATTGATGTATATATTTACAATATTGTGAATAAATGTAAACATGAAAAGCATCCTGTCTCAATAGCTTATTTATTATTAAGAAAACTGTTTATGTCTCTTACTGTAGTTTTGGTTTCTCTGTATTAGCGGATTACTCCGTATATACATTGATCTAGTTAAATTAAATGTGACGCTGCATCTCTTTTCCTTTCGAACTACGCCTTGTTGTAACATCTTTTCGTCTTTACCGGAATCGGTTCCTAATTATGGGGTGCCCCATATGTTTTCCTGGTGTTATCATATTTTCACTTTTCTTTTCAAGTACTAGTAGTACTTCATACGTTCTGAACCATCGTTTAAATGTTAAAATGTTTGATCGCTTGATCAGTAGTTTGTCTATTCCTTTCATGTGCAAATATACTTCTTTTATTGTTATTATTTTGATTGTTAGAAAGTGTCGACAACGTTTATGGTATTTCAGAAGAAAATTTGGGCACCTGGAATGTCGAATTTTTCGGTGATTTTGGAATTTTAAATTTTGGAGTGTATTTTAAGGAGGTCTTATTTCTACTTCTGCAAATTTGGTTGAGAATAAAAACATTTGGATAAATTGAGATAAAGCAGCGTCAGTGAGCATACATCTCAAAGCTCCAAGTCAACTCAAGTCAAGTCAAATCAGTTCCATTATTACACAGGTCGACAATAATTCCGTGAAATGGATAACTGTAACCGTTTCTTTTGTACTATACTAAGCTAAACCGAATATAACCACAAAAGTTTCTTACCTAGTTTAGGTTTCCTTTTCTTTTTGTGATGTTATATTTATTAGAGATTTCACAGACAGCACTGTTTCGTGTTTGATGTAACTCTATTCACTAGCGGTTTTATTGAAAGAAGTGGTCGCCAAGAATTTATGATAATATAGATTCCAATAAAAACACCAGTCAAATACACTCCAGATCTGCTAAAACAAATCTAGCGAACTTGATAATCTCGGCACATCGTTTTACGTGTCACTTCCGTTTAGTTTAGACTTGCGTGTCGAGTTAGAAAGGTGTTAATATTAATTTATAGTGAACTATAGTCTTTGCGTTCAAGTAGTTATTTTGGATACGAACAGATTGTCTGAACTGAATGAACTAGTTTGTATTATAAACTTGTCAGAGAATCGGGTAGAATTGTTGGCGCCCGGCTTAAAGGGTTGTAATCTTCTTATGGTTGACGGGGAGACATCCAATGCTTATTCTTCGCTAAAGACAATTTAGTATATTGTAATGATGTTGATTCATTACCGAGTGAGTTATGATACCGTCATGATCCTAAGGAATGGAGGTTGTTTAGATTTCTTTAAAGTCAGTTAAAAAGTTTCAGTTTTCGCCACAAACTATATGTGACGATTTGAAAGTTATAGCACTTTTGTTAGGTCTTCAACAAGGTTATACTAAATTTTGTTTTTTTATGTGAGTAGAAAAGCAGATATCACAAAAATCATTAATGTCAAGAAACAATGACCTAAAAGAAATCTGATACTTGGAGAAATAAACGTAACGTTCTCAATCACTTGTAAATCCTAAAAACTTATATTTTCCTCCGTCTTCCGATTTTGTCCATCAGTGTTATCTGGGGAAAAATTCAAGAGTGAATGGGAAATAAAACAATAGAAACACGTTGCATCCTAATGTCCTAAATGAGGAAAAGTTGATTGAGAAGATTTTACGTAATTTTTCATAAATTTGAGACTTTCTATTCCTGAAAAATGGTTTTACATGTTTTAAAAATATCTCAAATTTTTTTCTCCAGACCAGTCATTTTTCCCCCTGTAATTAGGAACTCGAATCAGTAGCTTCATATGAGATCCAATAAAGCAAATTTTTTTTTTTTTTTTTTTTTGCCTTTCTTATGCATGGAAGTTTTTTTTTTTTTTTTTTTTTTTTTTAATTATCGGAATAATAACCAGCATGCTCTTTCAGCATACATGTTTGAACAAGAATGCCCTATTTAGGAAATCGAAGGACCTTGTGCCTACGGCGGATTTTTTTAAAATAAGATTTGGCAGTATTGCTAATTTTAAAGCATTTCCTCCTCCCCAAAAAGGGTCTGAATGGCTGAGTGGCCAGCGCTCTGGCGCTGGGTACCACAGGGTTCGAGTTCCGGCGGTGCCATGGATGTTTCTAGTGGTTCGGAATCCACTTTAAACTGTAGTTCCCGGTCTGTGTAGCCTAAAGTGTGCACAAGATGACCGTAGAGCGACAAACCAAACCTCCACAAAAATGATACGTGATATAGTAAGCGGGAAATTATAAGTATCAACTATTATTTTCATCGGAAGAAATTTCATGTCGACCAGTATAATTAATCTTTTTCCTCATTTTGATAAAATCTTACCAAAAACACCAAAATCCTAATTCAAATAAAATATTGGTTGGACCAAATTAATAGCTCCAAATTACTTGATATTACTATTGAAAGTGTGGAATGTAAGTTTTGTTGTATGATTTCAATATTGATATTATTACTAGATATAAATGGAATTTTTTAATTAAAAGACCATAATTACATTGAGAAATAATGTCAATTAAATAGAAAAAGTTGTTATTCAATTTTATCAATAATATGCCAATGAAAGGTAATTTAATAATCATTAAAATTATTCTTCAAGTTCTTCTATTAGTGAAATAAGTAAGAAAATATGTTCGTATGTGATGAATTGAAATTTGCAAATTATTTTAGCTTTTTTTTAACTCATTTTTTTCTTGTGTGAATATTTCAGGCTGTAAAGCACAATCTGAAGACAGAATGCAAGTGCCATGGTGTGTCAGGATCGTGCACCATGAAAACGTGCTGGAAGACTTTACCACCGTTCGGTCAAATTGGGGACTATCTCATGAAAGCATACCGTTTGTCCAAGAAGGTAATCCCACACTGGGGACCCACTACGAGTCGGTCGCCCATACATTTGAAACTTAAAAAAACCAAGAGACAGAATCGCAAGCCCAGGCCTAGAGACTTGGTGTACCTCGCAAACTCTCCCAATTATTGTGAAATCGACCCTGCACATGGCTCTTTGGGTACGGTGGGCCGAGAATGCAACCGGACTTCATCGGATATAGACGGCTGTGATCTTTTGTGCTGCGGTCGAGGTTACAATACTCATCAGTACATGAGGACTTGGCAGTGCAATTGCAAGTTTCATTGGTGTTGCTACGTTAACTGTGACGTGTGCAAGGAAAGGACAGAGAATTACGTATGTAAATAGAAAGTAGACACTGTGACACCTTAATTTACATTCCAGTTGTGAATGGAATCTTAGTGCCAATCTTTATGGAGAGTAGTGGATTGTTATCTAGTAAATGGATTGAATAAACTCTGAAACTTCTACTCGCCATATCCAGCCCACCTTGTATGCTGTCGACAGATAACTTGTTTTATTAATATTTATTAGCTGAGTTCTATTTATCAAATGCATCATTTTAGAAAAAAAATTCTGCGTAGAAATCAGAACATGTGCATTAAACTTTACTTAAAAAGCAAAACATCACAAATTTTACCACTTTCTTAGCAAATTAAATGCATATTTTAGTTTTTAATTTTTTGTCTATTAATGACACAATGATAAATCCAATATATACATTGTAATATAATGTTTCCCAATCTGAATAACTTTATAGCTACACAATTAAAATACATTTCATTCTTTAATATGAATAACTTTTAAATTGAAATATAGATGTGAAGTTTTAAATTCTCTACAATAACTTCAAATCTTAAAATAGTCTTGCTGTATTAACAAGAACATATGCTCATGCTTTCGGTTAGATACCATGAGCTTTGTTAAGTGGACTTAACTTGCTATAAATAAATAAAATAACTTGCAAATTTAAACAAAAAGTTTTAGTATTTAATACATACAAAGTTTTAGCATTTAAGAAATTAATGCATTTAATTATTTAAAATCTTTTATTTCGTTAAATAAAAACTAAATGAAACTGTCCCAAATAGAAAAAAAATGTATTTAGTTTTGAGAATTTTATTTATGTAAAGAAAGAAATTTTAAGAAGTTTTATTAAATTTTTTTTAAATTTAAAAAAAAATTAATTTACACATTATATAAATAATTTCTAATATTTTTCTACACTTTTTTAATTTGTTAAAGATCCATTTAGAGTTTCGGTTTATTATATTTTTGGTACATTAAAATTTAACTATTGAGACTATTGATGAATTTAAGAATTATTGTTATTTATTATTACCCCGTGTTTAATTTATTAACAAATTATATAGTTTAAAAATTTCTTCCTTATAAAATTTTTGATTTATTATATTACATGTTTCTAATTTCACCTTTATGTATGAAAAGCACAATCTTGATATTTCAATTTTATAAATTTCGAATGTTTATTTGATCTCATCTATTATTATTTAAACATTACAATGAAAAACACAATGCTAATATTATAAGTGTTTAATTATAAAAATTCATAATATTTATTTGATCTAAAGCTATTTTTTCTTGATTATTTAAATGCTTTGACATTTTTTGTGATTTTTTTTTATCAGAAAAACCAATTATTTTTGTCGAGATTATTTAAATAAAGGCATTTATGAACTCCTATGAAATGTTTCTTGATTATATATTTAAAGCATTTCCTATAATAGTATGTAAAGCATTAAAACTTTCAATAAATGTTTTTTTTTTTAATTTGTTGGTTAATTAAAATGTATTTCAATTTGATGGATTCGCTTAAATTTGTATATTATATAAAATTCTGTATTCAAAATGCTAAGGTAATTTTAAAAAATAATTTGCCTAACCAATATTATATTGTTTTTTATTTTATAATTGCTATTTTGTATCATTATTTGCACAGCAAAATTCTTCATGAGCCAGAAACTGGTCTTTTGCAATGAAGTATTCTTTTTGACATTAACGTGCGTTCTTTTCATTAGATATGAAAATATAACTTCCGTGCTTCAGTAGTATAAGCATTGGAAAGGTATTTATTAACAAATATCTATAAACAACTATCTATAAACATACAACCAAACAAATATTTTATGCGACCAAACTAAGGACATTCCTTTCACAAATATTTGTTCTGAATGCCTGAAATTATTTGAAATAATTTTTAATATTTCTTATAAGAACAATTCTTATAACATTCGTATCAGAAAAATTCTTCTAAACTTTCTTATAGAATACTTAATTATCGGCTACGTATTTTTTGAATGACAATACAACTAATTTTTTTTGAAACAGAATAATTTGTAACGATTTTTTTTTTTTTTTTTTTTTTTTTTTTTTTTTTTTTGTCGAATTAAAAGGTGATTTCATTTTTATAGTTTCTTTTTATTTCAAGTAAATAATTCAGTATATTTTTTCTTTTCACCAACAAATATTTTCAGAAATAACATGATGGCAAAGAACCAGTCAATTGGGTTCCAGATCTGTTCAGCGGATCAGTCTGATTCAATTCCTTCTATTAGCTCATACTCACCCTATATATATCTTGTTCAAACTTTCAATCGTTCATAAAATACTTTTCGTTCATCCACTCAAGTTCAAATACATTTTTTGAACGCGTAGTGGATGACACTTGATGTTAATACAGTTTTTTAAAATATTAATTATTTAATTAAATTTAATTAATTAATTTTATTTTTTTTTAGATTTAAGTTGCATATATCTATCAATACATAGCGCCAGATAAACTTAAAAAATAAATGAAAATTATTTATAAAGGCCTTTCTGCAATAGAGTGAAAAAAAAGTAGGAATTGACTTAAAAAAATTGTTTTTTTACGTTACTTGTTTTATTTTTCGAGTTATCCTAGAGGCTGGAAGGAGTCTATAGAAACATAATATTTGGAACGGGGGTGAGACGGGAAAACATATATACACAATTTTTATTTTATATGTATAAAAGGTATGAATGATTTCAAATTAAAAAGTGATGACCAATTTAGTTAAATAAAATCTAACAAAAAAAAGTATTAAATCAAAAATAATAAAATAAACAGAATAAAATAAATAATTAAATTATGTATATGTGTTGTTATATGGAATGCAATATGTATCTACACAAAAGTATTCCTTCTTGTTTGTTTCTTAACTAAATATTCAATATTATTATTTGGAGATTCCAATAGCAAATTTGATAATCATATAAAAACACTCAAAAACAGCCGTTGAAAACTGCATAACGTCAATATTTTAGTGAATTTGTTAGCATATTGTACTATAATATAAAGAATATTTAAATTTATAATACATATTAATTATCACAAAATCTTTTTATTTATGTTATTAAAATCTTTTTTTTTTCTTCTTTATTGGTAACGTATTAAGTCGATTTACATATGATACAAAGTACAAAGGTACATATGATACCAAGATGTGAAATATTTAGTATGAATTGACCGTATTTAACAGAAATTAATTGCCATTTAAGATTAGCATTAAATTTTTTCCAGTACATATTCTACTTCAATGTTTATAAAAGCAAAAAAAAAAAAAAAAAAACTCCTATGTATTATCCAAGTTCCTAGAAAGCTTTCAAAGTATAACATGAATCAAGTGTACCCTCATTGAGATTGCTGAGCCAGAACTGTCTTACGCCCACGCTTGGGACCCCATTTCAGGTGTGCTTTCTCGTCTGCCAAGTATTCCAACAACAAAACAAATAAACGAGAACCAGACAACAATCAATACAATTTAAAATTAAAGGGTGGCAACATTTCTTGAAAAGTCCGAACAACACAATAAGCAAACGACAGCTAATGAATAAAAAAGAGCTTAAGCCACCAACATAACTAATAAGAGTTAAATAGAATAGAGCAACCTCCCATTTTCCCGCGAAAATAAAACAAAGCAAAAGTAACGAAAAAATATCTTCCACGTAAAAAAAAAAAAAAAAAAATGTCATAGGCATTTCTAGAACGATTAAGGAGTATCGTCGTTAACGACATTCGACAGCGTTCTTCTTTAACTGTCGAGATCTTGAAATGGAATTAGGCGTCGTTCTGAATTGCGCCTTGGGTTGTACCATGACAGCCTAGCAAGAATATAGAATAACTGCACGTTTAGGTTAATGGATTTTTCTTTGATAATTTGCATGGTTTTTATGCATCTCTAAAATTAATAGGCTATTTATTTATAAAAGTCATTGTAATGAATATCTCTAATGAAAGCACAGAGTTTTGTGCATAATTTTTATTTGCCGTTCAAAATCATCGAGTCAAGCAATTACTCAAACCGGAAGTGTCATTGTTAAGTACAATTCGTAAAAGAACGTGTTACAAAGTATAAGCTGGTAAATTTTAATAAATTACCATTTAAAATGTGAAAAGATGAATTATTTCTTTGACAAAAATTGAAACGTCAAAAATAAAATCCAGTAATTAGTAGGAATTCTAGCTAAATAAATGAGTAAAAAATACTAATTTTACAATCATTTCGCTGTAGCTATAATTTTTTTTTTCTTAATTTTCTCTAAATGTATTGGAGAAAATTATTTATTCCTTTTTAAGTTTTCTATTGATAATATACAAAAATAAAATTTTATCTAGACTAATGATTTACATTTATGAAATGCAAAGTTAAAATTATAAAGAATTCTTAAGGAAATGTTACCTCTGTATATTTCTTCCATCATAAATTATAGATAGACATCAATATTTTAATCATTCTGAGTACTTTTAATCTCTTCACATTATATTTTAACTGAAAAAGAAACTTAAATTACATAAATAAAAAAATATTTGCATTTTTAAATATATAATACTAGCACATATAATACGGCTTCAAAAAATAAAACTTATTAACTTGTTTATATCAAAGAAATAAGTTGGTTAACATCATTAATAATATCTTTCTATGGAATTCAAAATTCTAAACAACCTTTCTATGGAATTCAAAATTCTAAACAACCTTTCTATGGAATTCAAAATTCTATTATCTACTATAAATCTATCAAAATTCTACTAACAAAATTCTCTACTATCAAAATTATACAATCAAAATTCTCTACTATCAAAATTCTCTGCTATCAAAATTCTACTAAACTTTCTAAATAAATCTTTCTATGGAATTCAAAATTCTATTATAAGTATCATATTAAAAAAAAATTTAATCGCGCGTACAAAACAGCAAATAATAATCAAAAATAAAAATAATAGAGGGAATCGATAATAAAAACAGAAATAAAATATCCAAATGGTGTCAGAAGAGAAAATTGCAATAACAATAAATAAACAATTGTTAGAGTCATAAAAATAAGTTTTTTATTTAATTAAAAAATTACTAATAAGAATTTTTTTGTAAGGTTTGGCTACTCACCAGATAAAGTAATAGAATTTAAAAGAGTTATAATTTTTAAAAGTATTATAACAATATGATGCTTTTGCTATAAGAACGTAATGCATTGCAGTTTTAAAATTCAAAGTTAAAATTGCAGTTAAGCAGTTTGATTTTAGTTAGCAGTTTGATTTAAGTAAAAATGAAGAAGAATTTTTTCGTAATTTTTATTAGAACAACATTTTAAAAGAATAGAAAAGTTATTAGAAGATCATGTGTCAGTTTAACTTGAAAAATAATTTAAAAAATAAATTAAAATTATATTTTTAAAAATAAGTGATTAGTTTAAAAAAATAGAATGCTTGTATTAGTTGAGATGTAATTTGATAAATAAAAAAACTACTGAAGTCTTATGAAGAGAAACAGCAAACGATATTTTACAAGGTTCCAAAAAATTAGACAAATAATAATTATTTAGAATTTATACGCTGTGTTAAATTTTATTCTTTGTTTAAAAAACTTGAGACACATTTTATTTGTTGGTTTAGCTTAATAAATTTATCAATTTTCTAAGTGAGAAATAACTTCTTACTTCTACATTTTTTAAACTTGAATAAATACAAATTCTACAGAAAAGATTGTTCAAGGAAAAGATTGCAGCCAGGAAAAAGTCCCTGAAACGATTGCAGCATTATTCATTATTCACTTAGGCAGTTAAGTGTCATTTGTTTGTTATAAATTAAATTTTATTTTATAATTATATTACTTTAGATACACTGATCACAAAAAGTCTTCATAGGAGAATCAAAATTTTAAATATATGTGCATATTTTTGAAAACTTTTCTTTTACAGTGTGTACCAGTATATATATTCGGTATATATATAAATATGTTTTGTTTTTTCCAAATAATGCAATTTTAACTTATCAATGTATAACTTAACTATCAGAAAATGAAAACAAAACTATTGTGAAGATCTTTTGAAGCTTATGTAATGGGTGCATTCCACAGTTTAAATTTATTTGAAATTCATAATCAAATTTAATTAATTAATTGAAGCGTGAAAAATTATATAAATTATAAATCTGACTAAATATAGAATTTTCAGAGAAATGTAAAAATAAATAAATGTTAAGAATGAATAAATATTAAAAAGAAAAACTTAGGACAATATACATATGTGTTTTTTTTTTTTTCCTTCCCCCCCCCCAAATATTGTCAGCAGTAATTTTGTCATCAGCTACAAGGAATCCAATGTTTTTTGGACTTATTCACTAAGGAAAAATTTTGGTATCATCAGTAGGATCTTTCAGGAAAAATAATTTGCTGCCATAATTAGAATAATAATGTTTGACCAATACAATTTCCAACCAACCAATACAATGGGAAAAAATATTGCCATAGAGCATGATGACCTACTATTTTAGTTGATATATTGAATTATTAATGCAAAAGCATTGATAAAATAATTATTGAAGATTGCAAACATTTGTTTAAATGGAATTATTTTAATTAATAAAGTAATAATTTTATTATTTTAATGGAATTAATATAATGAAATATTTTAATTAATTAATGTAATACTTTTTTACCAACAACAGTTATTGTAAAAATTACAACCACAGTATGCAGCAACAGCTATTGCAAAAATTTTACCAACAACAGAATTGTAAAAAAAATTTAGCGTCAATATAATATAGAGAGGGCCAATCAGAAAGAATTTGTTATTGTAATATGCAATGATTAATTCGGAATCATTCAGTTGTAACATAAAACATTTTATTATAATTTCGATCATTTTAAGAACCAATAAAACATAATTTTTTCTTAACATAAATATTGAAATAGATAAATATAAATTTAAAGAATAATATTTTTTTAATTCTAAACTATTTTTTAAATACGTTTCACAATTCTAAACTTTTTTTTAAATTCGTTTCACAATTCTAATTTTTTTTTTTTAAATTCGTTTCACAACAATTCTAAAATTGGTTAAAATTTTAAGTATCAAGATAACTAAGAAATTTGATTGTTATATCACAGCAGTATAAAAGTTTTTCAGGTTTACAACATTTTTTTTAGGTTTTCTACAAAAATAAATAAACAAATAATCCACTTAAAAAGCATAACGTGAGACTTAAGCAAAGTGAAATTTTAAGGAACTTGAAAGTACAGTGTATGAGTTTACTCATTTAAATATTTTTTGAACTTAAAAATTCATCGTGGTTTTTTTTTTTTTTTTTTTTTTTTTTTAATAAATTTTCCAATTAGCCTAATTAAATTTTTTTGCTGGAAAAAAATAATAATATTTGCAATCTGCAAGTTATTCTTAATATACAGATCTTACTTTTCAAGTATGAAAATTTTTTTTCTGCAAATTATTTTTACAATTTAAATTAGAAATTATGTTTTTAAATTTTGTATGATATTTATCACAAAAAAATATCCACGGTGTACAGAAAATACTTCGAAAAAAATCTTGAAATGAACTTTAAGGCATGTTTTGAATAAATGCATTCTATAAACAATAAATTTTCTGTTGGAAATTTTGTAAGAAAGGTTTGATTAACTTTTCAAACCAAGTTTGAATTAAGCTGAATATTATTAACAGAAAAATATATTAAGTATTTTTCTAATTATTTAAATTGTAATGATACCTTTTCTATGTAATTTAATATAATTTTAATTTCCTTGTAAAAGAATTTAAAATTTTTCTACATAATGAGATAAAAAAAAAACCCCATTATGCATTAAAAAAGTAACCTAGCTTTGATTTTTTTTTCTTTAAATTCTCGGTTTTTTTTCTCATTTTTTCCTAATGGTCAAATCGTTTTAATCATTCACATATGTTTTTTAGTATATAGATTTGTATGTATATATACTTTTACATACATTTATTAAGGACTAATATTCAACATTACAGTGCATTACAATGAAATTGTATGAATTCATATAACTATATAGATATTCAAATTTATAAAGAAAACAGAGAAACAAATTCCAATTTTCTATCTATGATTAATTAAAACAATTAGATCCACACACACCACACTCTATCGCTCTCTCTCTCTCTCTCTCTCTCTCTCGTATATATATATAACATACACACACACACACATCTACATCTATATAAACGTATATAGATATAGATAGATAGATGTGTGTATTTCAAAAATAGGAAATACTATCAGATAAAGCTTTGAGTTAATCAAACAAATATTGCAGCCAGGGTCGGATTTTCCTGTAGGCTAACTAGGTTTCAGCCTAGGTCCTCAAGATCAAGAGGGGCCTACATTCAAATTGTTAGCAAAATTAGAATGACACTATTCTAAAAACAGTAAACACTAAAACACTGAATCAAAAATTAGGAGAAATTCTACACATATGAATAATAAACGAACATAATAATTAATTTACAAACTTAAAAATGGGAGGTGAACGGGCCTCATAAGTGGAATAGCCTAGGGCCTCTTTTCATCTAAATCCGGCCCTAATTGCAATAATCAATTAGTATTATGTATATTATCATCAACGTTTAAAAAAAGACGTCGACATTAGGAATAAAACATCGAATTCCTTAAAGAAAGAAAAATATCCATTGACACTTCTGTAGAGAGACAAAAAAAATTCTTTGTGCTTGTGCAGATAATCGAAGTCTTGGCGGGAAGAACTGGTTACAGTTAAATATTTGCTCCTCCTCGTTTACAAATTGGATAGCACAACCCTTTCTCCATTGTGCAGAGATTTATTGGGCCCCGTCTCCCGCTGTGGCCTAAGTGAGACATCAAAGGTACGAATTTATGGACCCGTTTGGTCTCGAGTGCTTTTTCTACGCCTTTTCTCTTGTGCAACGTTGTTGTTAAGGCAGAACGTCTTGTTGCACGCGAAGGAGAGATTAGATGTGATTCATTGGGCATGAGATCGCCTTATATCATGGAACAGAAATGACCCGGGACATCAACGGCGAAGTGGGCTGAGGAATTTCTTCTTGGCTGCAAGGAAGAAATGGCTGTCAATGTTTTGTTCAAATCTAAATTAGCTTGAATAGTTCAATAGTCTTTTCTTCCCCCTTCTTTTTCTATTCCCTTTTGTCATGTTTTCGAACAGCTCTTTTCTGAATGAAGCGATATAGATTCCTTATTGGGAAGGGTTTTACCCGGAAATAATGTTCGATAAATATTTTTACGTTATTATACATAGCTTTCAGATTTTTTTTCGTTTAAAATTGTTAGTTTGCAATAACTTTCATAAAATTGATAGCTTCCGCGGTTCTTTTTGTTCATGTAGATTTTTCTACATGGACAAAGATTATGTTTTCTTTGCTCTTTGTTCATATGTTTATCATTATTCTACATTAACCATGTTTATTATATCGAATAACAATTATATTAACAACATTATATTTATATTAACATTATAGCAACATTATATTTTATTATATTTAATTGTATTTTACAACAGCATAATTACGTCGATTAATAGAGCATTCATATTTCAGATATATTAAAATGATTAATATATGAAAATTCCTTTAAAAATGTTATATTTTTAAATATTAGACATAAAGGACGCATACCACATAGTCAATATTTCTGAGAAGCTGAAAATTTCTGTTTGAAAAGATTTTGCTTAAGTTTTAAGAGAATATTTATTATCAAGATCAAAAACATCTTAACACACATAAATTTGAGATGGAAAATCGGTGTTTTGTAAAAGAAAAAAATTTAATACGAGTTTAAATAAATTAGTATTAATAATAAAGTATTTAACAAGCAATCGTCAAATAAAAATTATAAGATATGAATTAAATCAACTAAATGCTAACACTTCAAACAGAAAATATTTCTTCAGTATAGTTCATTAGGAAGAGAAAAGAAGTATATATTAATGAGAGTAAGGCTAATTACAGAGAAAGTAAAATGTGTTTTTATTTTTGATTGGAGCATATTGTTGAGATTTTATGGTGAAATAGTACCCAAGTAGCATTCTAATAATAATTGGATTGAAATTAAAACGAAAATTCCATTTCAGTTTAGCACGTTTTTGACTAATACCTCTGCTGAATTACAGAGAAATAAAGCTGAATAAGAATATTTTTGCAAAAATTAGGGAAACCATTTTGCATTTTATTTACAGTCTTGATACATAATGGTTCTTAACCTTATGAAGCCTGCATGCTGTCTTTCCCATGGTAAAGAATTATGTAATTAACATCTTAGTATTATTATGACTAAATATTAAAAATAATGTGATATCCCCTCTCAACCATTTTCTTTAAATAATATTATAGTTTATTTTATATTACTCATGTATGAATAACATTATTTTTTATTTAAAAGTTATACAGAAAAATATTATCATTAGTTTTTGTATTTAATTCATGAAATGTAAAAAACTATTTAATTTCTGACTGAAAAAAAATAACTAAAAATTATGTATCATCGATCTTTAATGAAATGAGCAGCTTATTGATTGGTTTGATTTATAATAAGAAAATATTCCCAAAATTATTAAGAAATATTTAATTTTTTATTTATGATTTGATGGTTTCGAATGAAAATACAATTTAATAACTTAAATAAATTTCTTCAAAATGAAATTAGTTTTTAAATATTTTTGATTTTAAAATCGATCATTTCTTCTATCTTCAGTGGCGCGATAGCCCCATGGTGTATCAAGGCCTTCTGCCTACTGGCAGATTCCGAAACCGTTCGTTCCATTTTTCTTTATACGGGGTAGGGTTTTCAGCAATACGCGCAACACTCTACAGCCATATTAAACCGGGACCTATGGTTTAAAGCGGATTCCGTACCACTACAAACATCCACGGCATTGAAAATCCATCCACCGACCGCCAGAGCACTTGTCACTCGGCCATGAGGCCCCTTTATTTCCTTTTTATATGAGTAAATTTTTAACGATGCATGAAAATTTGATAATTACTTTTTGGCTAAACGGAACCAATAAATTCCAAAAATATTTTAAAGAGTGATATAACATTCCATTTTCTTTTAATAAAACCATCCACGGCACCACCGGAGCTCAAAACCCAAACCTGTGGTACCAAGGAAGACATACTCGGCAAATTCCACATCAATCAATGAACTAAGTATTAATATTATAAAGTTCATAATAATTAAAGCTTGTGTTCCTCTAAAATTTCTATAAATTTTTATGCCAATTTTTCGTTTACTTAAATTAAAAAAAAAAAATTTTATCAGATAGTGTAGGGAAAGAGATGCATTGCGTTCACAATTAACGTTGCATCATATAAATTAATACCAAAGAGACAATAAAATGCCATAGTTTAAGCTGAATATATATACAACATATTCCAACGTAGCAAACAAATAAAATTAACCAGACTATACATTAGATATTATGTGACAACGTATTTAAATTCAAACATACATTAGCATTACAATAGCATGCATTACTTTCTTATCATTAAATTTTACTTTTTTAACAAGCATCTACAAATAACAGGATTAAAAAAAAATAAACAGTACTTAATGTGAATATTAAAAAATGACCACATGATAAAATACACAGCATTAATTCAACCTAAACCATTGTTCACAAAAAGCGAAACAAAACCATACAAGAAGGTTACCACTTAATCTTTATGAATGACATTCTACCAAGGTGACAAATGAGTAAGACTGACTTGACTAATGTATACATTTGTTGATACGTAGATAGATTTGAATGCAGACATAAACGTAACTCTTGAGATTTCTCTTTTTACGCCATAAGAGGTGACGGCTGGAAATTTTACGAGCAATCTTTTAAGTGCGTGCGCGGAATGGTTGCCTTGCAAATTTTCTGCTTGTGGAACTTTTCAGCTTGTCGGGATGGCAGTGGGTAGTTGGCATGCATCATCATCTCGCAACATGACGAGCCCGACACTGAAAAACGCCAAACTTGAATGACAACTCGCAATCGGAAGAAAGATGCCTGTTTAAGGCGAGGCGACGAACGATGCTTGTTTTTTTGAGAATGGAAAAAAACAAATTTTTCTTCAGAAGAAATAAAAAGAAAAAGATGCCATAAACAGGTGACAATCCGAACACGGGTAGTAGTAGGAGTCTACGAAACTATCATTATCCCACACACGGGTTTTCGAAGCAAATAATAATAATAGTAAAAAAAAATTAAAAAAAGAGTCATGTAACGGAAAGGGACACAACGCAAATGCGTTGCCTACGCTGATTTTTAAACTGAAAAATTAGGGAATTTTTCTTTGTTTGTTTAATTTTCTTTATCTTTGCCGGCGTAGGTTGTGTATGGCAATGGGACTTTGTTAATAATAAAGACTGTGGGGTTTTTTAGCTAATATTATTTATACCCATCCTACTTGACTCCATTTAAATCTGCCTTCGCTTTCGAACAATAGCATTTTCCCGCGGACCCGAGCGTAGGTGGAATTTTATTGGTAAATAATTCTGTCAGCAATTAGTTTCCTTCAAATCTTCCTGCCTTTCAGCGACTGACAGAATGAATAGGTCTTGTTTGTTCATCACTTTGACCTTAGAAAAAGCGTTTAGGAATCAATTAGACACAGTTCCTTTTATTTATTTTTTTTACCAATATTTTATCTGTCAGATATTGCAAAATTGTATTCGTATAGATTAAATGCATTTACTATTATTATATCTAAAGAAAACTTAATTTACTTTGAGATGAAACAGACTTTTGAAGTAAAATTAGCAAATGTTTTTAAAAGGCTTTTCTTTTATTATGCAATAAAAATTCAATGAAATTCATAATTTATTTAAATTACTTTTATTTGAAAAAAAAATATGACTAAAATAAATTTTCATTATAAATATTTATTAAAATAGAAATGAAGAATACTAATGTTTTTTATTTATCTTGGGAAATTAATACCTTATTAAAAAACAAACAGTTTTTTTTACCTGATAACAGGTACAGAATTAATTATTATATTTTTAAATAGAAATAATAAATTCAAATAAATGACAATACCTTGCTAAAAAACAAACAGTTTCTTTACCTGATAACAGGTACAGAATTAATTATTACATTTCTAAATAGAAATAATAAATTCAAATAAATGACTATACCTTGTTAAAAACAGTTTTTTATCTGATAATAGGTACGGAATTAATTATTAAATTTCAAATTGAAATAATAAATTCAAATAAATGATTATATATTGTTAAAAACAAATAAAATAGGAACGGAATTAATTATTTTATTTCTAATTGAAATAATAATTTCAAATAAATGACAAATTTTACTTCGTTATAGAAAAAAGGAAACTTTTGCAAAAAATAAAAAAGTTAAAGTGTATTTTTATATATTAAATATTTATGTATTGAAGTTATTTTAATGATAGAAAAACATGCATAAAATAAATATTAAAAGAAACTGTTTATAAATTTTGAATCTCTGAACTGAATCCTTCTAGAGAACTTTCTAGAAACCATACGTTTATTATTTATATTGATAACTAGTATATAGATTCATAAACGTATAGATTCATAACTACACGTTTATGATTCTATACGTTTCAAATTTATCTTGATTATGAATTTTCTTAAGAGTAAAGTTTTTCTTATTATATTTTCTTACAGAATAATATATTGAATATAATATTCTGAAAACATTACGTTAAAAACATTCCCAGAATACGAATTGCTAAAGATAAAATTTTATATTTAAAATTATAATCTGCACTAATAACATCAAGCTATATTACTGAAAAATTTAGTTAGACTCACATGGAATTGTAATATAACGATAATTTCATTTGTTAATTAATTCCGATGTACTATATTTAATGTTCTATATTTAAGTTTCCATTTGGCATGTAAATTTTTCCATTCTCAAATTTTCAAATAAAAATTCCCAAATCATATAATATAATTAATTTGAAGAAAAAATAATTTGAAAATACTGAATAAATTTTGAATTACAATTTTTTTAAATAATTGTTACAAATTCGCTTATTTAAAATAACTATTTGAGGAAGATATTCATCTATATTAAATTAATTTTTCAAATATCTCTTCGTAATTCTTATTTTTCGCTGTTAGTTTTTTTAGTATAAAATGAAATAAATAAATTTGTAAACAAAGAATATCAGCAACGTTTTAAGCTCTTGTTCTGCTATAAATTTAATTTCATGTAAAATGATTACTATAAAGAACATTTTATTAAACTATATAACCATACAAAAAAAAAAAAGATTAGTTTCTTGAAAATTAATTTTATTTAAACAGATTCCTACTAAATTAAAAATAATTATTTTGAATTTATAATCATGAATTCTTTTTTTTTTTTTTTATATAATTTTTATTTGCCTCACAGAATTATCTGCAATATAGAATAAAAAGAAATTTTTAATTTAACCATAAATACGAATAGGCATTTTTTCATCAATGAAGATATGAAAGAATTTTACAGGCATATGTCGATTCCGTTCATTTTTATCTATAGAATATCAATGGTTATAAATCTTTATTAGATTATTATTAATTCACTCATCATCATTAAACAATGAAAAATACTAAAATTCATTTTTAAAAAAGGTAAGTCTCTTAAATGTGTGATTTTTTTCTCTCAATAACAGTTGATTTAAAAATTTTTAAACTCAAGAAATGAGATAAAAATTGTAGTAGAAATTTATAACAGATGAGAATATCATACGGCATCAATTTTTTGTGTTAAACGCAAACTTAAAATACATTGTCACAAAAATATATAGGGGGAAAAACATGTATTAAAGCATTTCAAAAGTTTTACATATATTAAAACAATAGTTTCTAATTAATTATAAAATCCATTAGGTATTATCATTATTTGAATAAATGTTTGCAGAATATTTTATACTACAAAAAGAAAAAAAAAAAATCAATTGAAGACAAAGTTGAAACTGAGCAATTTTAGAAACTTCTATCAAGGTACAAATTGTGGTTATATTGATGTCAGGCCGTACTGAGTATTAAATTGAATATATGTATGTAAACTAAATATGCATGAGCAAGATTCAGTTGAACACATTTTTAAAAAAATTATTTGCTCTCTCCCCAGAACACCTACTTCATTAAGTTAAGATCCTCCTGTTCACTAGTTTTTTGCCTACTAGCAAATTAAGTGGAGTTTCCAATTGCAAATGGTATTAAAGAACTTAAGAGATTTTGATTATCAACGGATAATTTACAAGTATATATATTGTGTGTGTGTGTTATACGAAAGATTCCATGTGTTAAAAAAGATTCCATGCAATTAGAGAACTTTCTTGTCGCAAGTTAAACAAAGAGTGAGGTTATCATTCCCCAATTGACTATAATACTCTCAACCATTTAAACGATACAAAATGACTTTTTTTTTGCCCATCTCTGAAGGAGATAAACCAGTCAAAGCAGGTGCTTTTATCCCCCTCCCCCCAAAGGAAACACATTTATGTGGTTTCAACATTGGTGCACGGGCATTATAAGACAAAAAAAAAGAATTTTGTTCGGCTATATACGACTATGAACCTCTGATCTTGATAATAGGATGGCTAAATTATTATTAGCAATTTAGTGGACGGATATCTTTTTTACTCGAAATGTCTTGACAAAATCGTTCTATTTTGTCTTGGGGATGATTTGGTTGGTCATTCTGTGAACTTGTGAGCAGTAAACTTCAGATAACATTATAAAACTGCAAACATTTTGTGCTGCGTCTGTTTAGCAATTTCTTAAATGTGTTTTATCAATACTTGACATATAAGCTTGTAGAAACTCCAAATTTTCCAATAAACATGTAATTAAGAATATTTGTCTTTTTTTTTTTATAAACATCCTTTTTAATTCCAAAGATTTTTTTTTTTTTTTTTTTACATTGTCTATTTACTCTATCTGGATTTAAACATTAAAATTTATTGAATTTGAATAATATTTCAAATAATTCATTCAAATAGGAATTGAATTAGTTGCTTCGTACATTTTTTTTAAAAAATATTACTTTATGATGTGGTATTTATTTAAATTATTACATTCTGAGATATATTTTACTTTTTTCAATTCTTCAATGATTTATTCAATATTCTGGTACAAAATATTTTTATATCTGAAATTTAATGTTTTTATCTATTAACTTTAACTTACTAATTTTTTTCCCTCAAATTTAATTTTTAGTTCTTTTTTTTTTTTTAATATTATTTATTTAACTTAGTCTATTAAATGAAAAAAAATAAATAGGTTTTTATCAAAATGCTTGATGCAAAGAAGAAAAAGAGAAGAGAAAAAAAAATAATGATAGACTTCAAGTATTTGTCAGAATTGCTCCAAATTTAAACAAATTTGAAACCATGTATATAATAATATAAACTATATACTAATTATAAGAAAAACCTACAGACCAGAATTATATTATTAATGTTTTAACTATATTTAAGAAGTTAAAAGAACTATATATAGAAGAAAATTTTAATGAATTTAAATCCCCGAAATAAATACTTGAATATCAATATAAAAACATCTACCGGAATTAAATATAAAAAAAATTATTATTATTATTTTGATATAGACATTAAAATGTGTGACAAAATAAGAAAGAAACTTTCCAGGTTTTTTCATATTCCTTATCATAACGTATTTTTACCAAATAATAATAATTATTTTTACCAAATAATAATAATAATAAATAAATAATAATAGTAATAATAATAATAATAACCCTTCAGATTATTTAGAAATATGCTAATCGCTATAATGTGCTAACTAACTCTTCTTTATCAAAACATGTAAAGCATTTTCTAATCTTAAAAATTAATTGTCTGTTCTAGAGATGAAAGGCAGTTATTGAAGTATGACAAAAACCTTCTTTTGATTTTAGTGAAATCCATTTCTTAATTATGTAAATAAGAGAAAAGAGTCCTCAAACCAACTTTAACTTTCAAATGAATTGAACTACCTTTAAATTCAATTTTTAATTTCAACTTAAAAAAAAAAATTTACGACAAATATTTTTGCCATACATTTTTGCAGGAGTTATCGATATAATTGGTCATTTGTTTCAACCCCCTGAGACACTCTTAAGATTCTGACCCAGGTTACGCCAAGGACACAACAGGATACACAACTTAGAATTTCCCTCAATATGCCAAACCCTTCCCATTTCTTATATCGAGCTTCCTTCTCTTTAAGAGCGGCGTGGGCGGTTTTTATTGGTGAATAACTCTGTCACCACTAACGGTAAGGTAGGCCTTTAACTCCTTCCATTCTCTGGAAGTCTCGGGGCATTGGCAGGTAAGCGTATTGACAGATTTACGTCTTCTCGCTCCAGAATTTACGGCGGGATATCGCTATTACTCTTATAAATGACTAATTAGAGCTTGTATCCCTTCATCCCAGTCTTATTCATCTTATTGCGTGGCGTATGGCCTAGGTGCTTAAAGAAGGTGTTTTCCCTGAGCTCGGAACATCTGTGGGACACGTAATCCTGCGGAGGTTGCTTTTTATCGCTGCCGTCTGCGTTTTTGGTGTGCTCGAATAGGCCTGGTCATTTATAGTTGCAAATTCATCTTGGGAAAAAGTAGTTTGCCGTTGGTAATGGTTGTGAAATTTCGATGGCTTATTTAGACATCGTGACTTTGAGAAACTGTCTCGTCTTAGAAGGCCAAGAGCTTGCAAGAAGTCTTCCTTGAAGTTTGGCAACAAAGTATCGATTTACCAGAACCTTGATACAGAGCTTCTGACTCCGTAATAGTTTCAAACAAACAAGTAATATAAAAAAAAAAATTTTTAAGTCAATTCCTACTTTTTTCCCCACTATATTGCAGAAAATCCTTTATAAATAATTTTCATTCATTTTTTTAAGTTTATCTGGCGCCATCTATGGGTAGATATATGCAACTTAAATCTAATAAAGCCTAAAATTAATGAATTAAATTTAATTACTAATTAATATTTGAAAAAAACTGTAATAACATCCTGTGTCATCCACTACAAGTTCAAAAAAATGTATTTGAACTTGAGCGGATGAATAAAAAGTATTTTATGAACGATTGGAAATTTGAATAAGATATATATAGAGAGAGAGCGTGAGTTAATAGAAGGAATTGAACAAGTACATATAATGCTTTACTTTTGTGAAAATATATGCTATCACATGCGACCTTAATAAGATATAAACATTCTTAAGTATCGCCTTAAGATTACTAACAATAAATTATCACAACACTCTCTCAAAAGACTTAAATATTTAATTTACAGAATTTCAAGTTGTTTATTTTCCACTTTGCTATACAAAGGACATAAAAGACTGGATAGATGGATAGATTTATAGGGGAAAATAGATTTAAAAAAAAAGAGGTGGAGGGATAATTGATATTTTTGAATTACATAGAAACATGTTCCATAATGCCGAAAATTCAAAAGTTAGAAATGAATTTAAAAATAAGTTTGATTGGGGGATTATTAAGAATAACAAATATATATAAAATGATTTATTCATCCACTCATAAATATTTAAGAATGTATTGTATGAAATTATTGTATGAAATATTATATTTATATTTAATGTAAAGAAAGGTGAAATGCTTTAACTATTTTTGGCAGAAATCTTATTCAAAATATTACAAGCAATTTGAGTTTTTACTCGAATTTACTCTTTCCTCGAATTTTATCTCCTTGTTTTTATGATTTAATCATTATCTTAATAAATATGATACCACTTCATTTTTAAATCGTTCACCTTTTAAAAATGTTTGAAATCCTGTATCATATTAATTTAATTATTAAGATGTAATATTTATTTTCAGTACTTTGAAAATAATAAAAAAAAGGCAAAATTGTGTAAATCATATATTACACTATACACAAAAAGGAAATCAATAAAAAAAAAATTTCTTCAAGGATGTTTTCTGTAAAAGAGAATAATGTAAATGCTTTATTGAAAAAACGAAGTTGATTAGCTGACAAACCTCCAAGTCACATTTAATTAATTTCTCGTTAAAATTGGCTTTGCAAATTGCTGAACAGAATGCGGAAGTTTTTTCACTCCTGTACCTTTAAGACACAACAGCAATTATTCCTGACCACTCGTGCCTCCAAAACGGTCTCAATCGAGTTTTGGCAATCTTCTTTTGAAAAGTGGAAGAACTGGTAAAAAGCAAAAACCAGGTAACACTAAAAAATGACGAGTGGGACCACAGGAGTAACTTGATATTTCACTTTCCGCACCCCGCTGTGACAAGTGAAGATCTCGTGCACAGATTTCGAGAAGGAAAAGGGGAAAACGATTATTTCCTCCTTCAGGGCAACAGAAGAAAAAAAAAATTAGTCATTACATTTTATACACCTCCATAAATAATAGATTTGCAAACAAACTGTAGTTGCGTGCACTAACGCACTATTGACTTCTCAGAAAGTCTGAATCGAACGTTTAGTCGGACACACTACGAATGTTCTTGTCATGTAATTTTAAGGCTCAAGATTTATGGTTCTCTGGGTGTGGCAATGCATAAACCATCAATGGATATCTTTCGAAAAAGATTCAGTCAGGACAGGTTGGAACTTGGAAGTAATATCTTAATCAGACATTTGAACGCTAGTGCTGTCTTTGTTGTTTTCAATAATTACTGAAGCCTTTTTGTTATTGTTTTTTCATAATAAAGAACATTTTTTTTTTATAATTATTATTCAATTTCCTCTCTATCCACCTCTTTGCGCAATGGTAACAACCACAGCTGCTTTTGTAGCAGGGCTCAAGTACAAATCCACGAGTGGTTTCCAATGTGGTCACCGTAATCAAAAACAAGGAGATTCGATGATGATTGTGACGGCTTGTGTAAGTGTGCCGCATCAACAATCAGGCAGCCAGATGTGAGTATTCGAGTTTTCTGGGACTCCAATCACGAAAAGATATTTTATGGAACGGTAAGGTATGTCCTCCTTTCATTGTCCATGGTGGATCATTCATTGGTAGGCCTTTCGTGATACATATAAGTGGATCTCAAGATTTACCTATGTGCGACAATACAATAAATAAATAAAAATCATAAAGTAAAATAAAATAGACACCCACCTGAATTCATTTTATTGTTTTATTTAGTTTATTAATTTATGCAAAATAACAAAAGGGAAATATCTTAGTATGATTATTGTAAGTAATGGTAATCTGTAATCATCAAAAATATTAATTGCAGTTGCTAGCATGTCGAAGCTTTCACTTATATTTATTTCGAGCTTTTTTTTTTAATTCCTTGAAATTTTTTTTAAAACTGGCAGCAATTCATACATGTTACACGATTCTACTAACTGTTACAATGATGCAGGTTGAATATAAAAATAAATTTTTATTTTAACATACAATTTTGGGATGTTAGCACATACCTCAAAATACCTTAAACCAAAATTTCATTCAGTTTCTGTTATATATACAGAGAGAGAGAGAAAGAGAAATACATTGAAAATAAAATCAATAAAATGTCTCCTTCCAAAATTAAAAAAATTAATATTAACCAAATAAATTTAAAATATAATGTTTTGTTTATTTATTTTTATTGTGCTTTTCACGTATATTTTTGTTAATTTTCCAGGAATAGTAATAATAATTCTTAAGGTATACATGAACTACATTCTGCTATATAAAAAACACAAAACATGAACACGATACCAAAGATCTAATAGAAACAGGAAATAATAGAAAACTACTACTTGTATTCGCTGTACGCAATTGTGTAACAAAACCATAATTGCATTCGCAATACAAAAACTCAGACCCTGAACACCTGTCACACATTTAAATCTCTGAATAAGAAATAAAAGCAAGAAATTGTTCAAGATCCAAAGTGATCATATACTCCTTTAACGAAACTAAATATCATATAACAGACATAAATAGGTTGCACCAAAAACTGCACTGATAGATAAAAAAAAAAAAAGAACACTGAATATTTCAAGACAATGTGTACTTGCTTTAAAAAGAGTGAACCAATCTAAAACTTCTTTAAATGCGATTGTGTATGCAGTCTCTGGCAATGTTAATATAACCACTGCATACTTTTCAGCAATTTCAATAATCAAATACAAAGAAACTGCGAATTTTTTGTAATTGCCTATTTAAGTTAATAGTTTTATTTGGTAATTATTTGATAGATTATTTTATAATATTAGTAATTTTATTTAGTGTTAGTAATTTTAATTTTTCGCTTTTCCGAACTTTTAAAAACCTTTGATTATGCTGAGTTTAATTTGAGAAATACTTTTACATTTATCTATAGGCAATATATATATATATATATATATATATACAGTAATTAAGCATCATAAGAAATCGGTATTCATCGATTATTTGATGTTATAAATATTAATTTAAAAAATATTTTAAACTGAGTTAAATTGTGTTACTATTGCTCTTAAAAGAATTAATTTCAGCTTCGCATAAAAGAAAAGCCTGCTACTTTCATTGCTGCAAGTAAAGGCATTATTCATGTTTTGAAATAGTTCTGCCTTCAGATCTACTCCGAAAAGCAGCATTATTAAGATTAAAAATATAAAAATTGCTTGCCAAATCAACGTTTATTTAAATGTTCTGCATTACAATATTACGATATGATGGTATACTTGGTTATACTGATTTTGCATACAGTCTTGCTTTGTTTGTTTAATAAACGTGAACATTGGCTTGTTAATTTTGTTTAAATTGTATAGACGGCAATGAATAGGAAACCTTTTGACATAGTGCTTGAGTTTGCAAAAAAACCAAAAAAAAACAAGTAATATAAAAAAAAAATTTTAATGTCAATTCCTCCTTTTTTTCACTCTATTGCAGAAAGTCCATTATAAATAATTTTCATTCATTTTTTTTTAAGTTTATCTGGCGCCATCTATTGGTGCATATATTGGTGCAACTATTGGTTGCATGAACATTGGCTTCTAATTTTGTTTGCTACTTAAATCTGAAAAAAAAAACTAAAATGAATTAATTAAGTTTAATTACTGAATTAATATTTGAAAAAACTGTATTAACATCAAGTGTCTTCCACTACAAATACAAAAAAAAAATGTATTTGAACTTTGAGTGGATGAATAAAAAGTATTTTATGAACGAATGAAAATTTGAACAAGATATATATATAGGGAGAGTGTGAGCTAATAGAAGGAATTGAAAAAAGGAAGTGATCTATAAGAAAATTCACATATATATGATATTACTGCTATGTATTGGAATGTCTTGCTCTAATGACACCACAAGATAGATATCATTGCAGGACTCATTAAGAGCAAGAGATACTCGATAAGAGAAGGGAAGACACACATTTAAAGTACCCTGGGGAACACTGCGCTGCTGCTGCAAGCAATCAGTTCTGGGAACAGACAATGTCCCGCTGTGAGCGCCGGTGATTGGCGTGTCAATCAAGCTCATTGGGTGTTCACTGCCTGTTATTGTCCGCGGACCACACTCGATTCGAAAAAGGCACCTGTTTTCTGGCTGCATACCGTTCCGTAACTCTTCAAGGATGATAAGGTGGGCAGTCTGCTATGGAGGCTCGCAGACGGCGTTGCCATTTGGAGGCAAAAGATTTCTTTTCTTTTATTCTTTTTCGACCTAAGTTAAAATATCTGTCCATGAGATGAAAATTCTTCTTTTTTTCTTTCCTGTTTCTAAGAATATTTGCTATTTAATTATGATGAAATTATTATTAAGTGCCAATTTTTGCACTTAATCCTTATAGCTCCATATAGGATTAGCTTCCAAGGCCTAGCTTCCATTAGCTCCAAATAGGTATAGATATAAATGTGATCCAAAAAAATGATTTTTTTTTTTCAATTTCTACTATTAGCTCACACTCTCCCTATATATATCTCGTTCAAATTTTCAATCGTTCATAAAACACTTATTCATCCACTCAAGTTCAAATACACTTTTTTTTTAACTTGTAGTGGATGACACTGGATGTTAATGCAGTTTCTTCAAATATTCATTCAGTGATTAAATTTAATTAATTAATTTCAGTTTTTTTTTTTTTTAGATTTGAGTTGCATGTATCTAACTAATAGATGGCGCCAGATAGACTTAAAAAAATGAATGAAAATTATTTATAAAGGATTTTCTACAATAAAGTGAAAAAAAAGGAGGAATTGACTTAAAAATTTTTTTTTTCATATTACTTGTTCGCCTTCAGTTAAAATATCTGTTCACGAGATGAAAATTTTAAAGTTTTTTTTCTTTCCTGTTTCCAAGAATATTTGCTATTTAATTATGATAAAATTATTATTAAATGCCACTTTTGCCAGGTTTTCTTCCATATAGAGTTCTTGTTCTAAATGGATATAGATATACATGTGGTTCTAAATAATATATTTTTTTTACATTGATGAAGTATAATCGAATATCAAAAAATTAATAAAGCACGAATTCATTATTTCCAATTCCTTATTTTCTTTTACATGTCAACAACAATAGAATGATCATGTTTCAGTAATTTATTTCTATTATTTATGAAAAGAAACAAAACGAATATATCTCATAAATTATTTTAATTTCTAATTTTTATTATTTAGTTAAATAAATTGATTTTAATTTAATTGATTAAATTGAACTCTTCAAGAATAATAAGGTGGGCAGTCTGTTATGAAGGCTCGCGGATGGTGTTGCCAATTGGAGGCAAAAATTTTTTTTATTACTTTTTTTGATTCCTTCTATTAGCTCACACTCTCCCTATATATATCTTGTTCAAATTTTCAATCGTTCATGAAATACTTTTTTATTCATCCACTCGAGTTCAAATACTTTTTTTTTAACTTGTAGTGGATGACACTTGATGTTAATGCAGTTTTTTCAGATATTAATTCATTAATTAAATTTAATTCATTCATTTTAGTTTTTTTTTTATTTAAGTTGCATATATCTACCAATAGATGGCGCCAGATAAACTTTAAAAATTGAATGAAAATTATTTATAAAAGACTTTCTGCAATAGAGTGAAAAAAAAGTAGGAATCGACTTTAAATTTTTTTTTTTTTATATTACTTGTTCGATTTCAGTTAAAATATCTGTCCACGAGATGAAAATTTTAAAAGTTTTTTTTTTTCTTTCCTGTTTCCAAGAATATTTGCTATTTAATTACGATGAAATTATTATTAAGTGCCACTTTTGCCAGGCACCCTTCCATTAGCTCCAAATAGGTATAGATATAAATGTGATCCAAAACAATGATTTTTTTTTGTTTTTTGTATTGGTGAAGTATAGTTGATCTTTTACTTTAAAAAATAACATTTGCTTTCTTCAAAATACTTATAGAAATGCAAAATCTTCAAAATTTATTAAAACAGTTAGAATTATTTCATAAAACAATTATATGTGAAAGTAGAAAATGTAAAAGTGTGAATAAATTCGGAATATCATTGAATAAATTAAATCAAAAATTGAAACGGAAATCCATTGTCTAATACGTTTTTTTTTTTTTTTTTTTTTTTTTTTGCAATAAAAGATAAATAATTCTTTTTATGAAACAAAATAATATTAAAAAGTAATTGGAAACATATGAACTAATGATATTTTTTTTAATATTAGTATTAAAAAAAAAAAAAAACCCTATACTGGGTGGTAGGTAAAGTTAATTAATTTAGTAAAGTTATTGATTAAAAAATTAAGTAAAATTAAAATTTCACGGAGAAGTAAATATTGCAGATTTATTGATGACCCACGGTACATTGCAGTCACAATATTGCCACCATTATTTCGAAAAAATATCTTCAGGCTTGCATATATCTTCTTATATAAAAATATCTTCAGGCTTCAGGCAGATTAGTCCTTTTCTGGGTTCCGATTCGGTTTGGCTAAACTTATTTTATTTTGTCCTTTCTATTTGAAAACCCAATGCTCCAGACCGCTCAGACATCTCTCTACATATAAAAATCAAAGCATGTGTGTATGTTCCAACATAACCTAACAACCATAACATTTAATGTCATAATTTTTTTTCACTGAATTCACTATTCTTTTATATGGTGTGTAATCGAAAATCTTAAAAAAAATTGTCATTAGCTATCTTTTAATTAAACAAAAACCTTATTTTGTGCCTGGCGTCATCTGGCGGCGCGAGATCTTGTCTTTAGAAACACTCTTATAAAAATGGTACATTTTTGAAGTTTATGTCACTTTTTTTTTATGCATTTTTTGTTGTTACAAATGTTCTATTATCTGAGCTTCTTTGTAGGGCCTGATGGCCGAGTGACTGGCCACAGGTTTCGTGGTCGAATCCAAGCTGTGCCATGGGTGTTTTAAGTGGTTCGGGATCCACTTCAAGCCGTAGGTCCCGGACTAATATGACTGTAGGGTGAAGAAATGACAAAAATACCCCCTTAAAAAGTCAGCGTAGCTGAGCCAAGTCAGACTACTACCTACCCATCATAACAGAAGCTGCCCCATTATTCCATGAGACCACATGTATTCTTGAACTTGGTCCAGATGCTGCTGTCTACCAAGTGGGAATAGGAATAACAAGATTATTTACATTTTATTATCTAAATTCTTTTTATTTATAAATATTCAGAATATTTATTCCTTTTTCGATTTCCAAATCGATAATTTACACTTTTTTACCCATATTTTACCAAATAAAAATTACCAAAACCAAACAGTAAAAAAAAAAAAAAAAATGTTGTGTTTTACGACACCGTGCAATCTTATCTCTTCCAGTTTTATTCTTTAAAATCTTAAATGTAATATAAATTAAAAAAGAAGGTACTGATATCTAATTAATTTAGCTGTAATCTTACTTAACGAAGCACAAGAAAGCAAGTGTTTGCAAAATAGTATTTTGGGGGGAAAAAAATGAAAAAAAAAAAGAAAAGAAACAAAGCATTCAATATCCGTTGCGGTCTAACAAAAAGCCTTCGATATCTCCCCATCTTTTCCCATTGTACACCATACCTCCAGGCAAATAAACCGGGCAGCTTTTGACAAGACATAAAAAAAACTGCTCATATTTAGGCTACCGGAGTACCATCCAATCCTCTCTTATCTCTTGAGTCTTAACCACTGACCCGTCAACAGCAGCATAGTTCCAAGTTAATTGACTTGTTTTCTTTTAATAAATTCACTCAGCGCCTAGAGATTCAGAAGCTATCTCCCGCTCTCATCTGCGACCCCGGTCCAGGTGGGGAAGGGGGGAGGGGCGGGGGGGAAGAAGAAAAAAAAGAGGGAGGTCTTGGAACACGATATTCGATACCACTAATATTTGCTAAAGAGCTTATCGGAAATTAAGATTTGAATTATGAAATTTTTTTCGGTCGAATTTTTTTATTGGCAGCCTCCGGAGTAAATGGATCAACCGTTATCAAACCGATACCGCCCCTTACCCGCCTTCGAAATATGTTCTTCTCTTTGGAAATTTTTTTACCTTTTCTGGAGATTATTTAGTGGTGATTTGAACCTTTCCATTTTAAGGGAACTTTTTTTTTTCTCTTTTGTAACTTAATAATGTGCTTTGGATGCCTGTAAATCTTTTTTAATTTTAGACAGAGTATCTTCTAATCTTAAAAGATGACACTAGTCTGAGGTGTAAATTTAAGCGAAGGCGAAATTAAAATAAATTACATTACATTGTTAATCTAAGATATTTGTCTAAGAAATTCCAGTAATTGCTCTTTAATTTTAACATAATGATTAGGCATTATGAAATTTTATCTAATTAAGTAAATGGGAGAAGAGAAAGACATTTTTTTTTAAAAGAAGAAAAAAAAGAAAAAAAAAATCCCATTATTTTTTTCCATTATTAACTGAATAAATAAATTCTCATTATTTATTGAATGCTTGAAGTTATTCTGTTTCAAAAAAATTAAATTTTTTTGTATATTTTGATCTCAATTTATTACGTATAATTTGACTTTAATGTTACCAAAATTTCAGAACTACCTTTAAAATATTAGTAAAGGTTTTACTCTCAAAAGTAGTATTTTGTTAAGTGTATTCTTTTTAAAATTTTAACAACAAAAACTAACGCATTCCATATTAAATTTAAAATTGCACAAAGATTAGAATGCTGCTTATTAATACCTTGAAAGCATACAAAACTTATTTAATTTAAATATATATTTTATTATGTTTATTTTTATAGCTCTTTTCCCTTTAAAAAATATTGAGTAACTATTAAACTAAATGTGTTCAATGTTGAACAAATTTGAAAGAAAAAAATATGGCTTTCGGAATTTGAAAAATTTTCTGCTGTTATTACCGTTTTCTTTTTTTAATTCCTTCTATTAGTTCACACTCTCCCTATATATACCTTGTTCAAATTTTCAATCGTAGTAATTATAATTATTTGTTGAATGGAAGTTATTCTATTTTTAAAAAAAAATTAAATATTTGTGTACATTTTTATCTCAATTTATCACAACTATTTTGACGTTATTAATGTTGCCAAAATTTCACTAACAAAAAACTAACACATTTCAAATGAAATTTAAAATTGCTCAGAGGGTGCTAAAAAACTAATTTATAACCACTAAACTTATTTTATTCAAATATATATTTAATTACATTTATTTAAATTATTTAAGTCCAATTATAGTTCTTTTCACTTATAAAAAATATTCATTAGCTATTATATTAAATTCATTTAATGTTGAACAAATTTTGAAAAAAATTATCGCTATCGGAATTTGAATTTATTTTTTATTTTTACTGCTGTTACTTTTTTTCTTCTTTTTTTTTTTCAGTTTTGAACGGTAACAAATAAAATAATATACAATTATTAATATTAATTAAATAATATACAATTGTTCTAAAAAAGTTCTACTTCTGGTTTAAACAAAGAACACTTTATTTATAGTGAAAATGCGATTTTTCATGAAAAGAAAATTGTTTGGAATTCCATAGTTCTTTATTTTTATTTTTTAGGATTGGTGTTATAAGTTTTGTTCTTACATTAAATTCTAACTTTTACGGCTAACCTGTATATTAAGCCAGCTGATTATAATTATTTTTTTATCATTGATTTCGTGAAAATAAAAAACCCCTAAAATTTCTCTCTATTTTTTTTTTTTTATTTATCTTGACGTACTTGCTATTGATTAACAATTTTGAATTTGAGATCAACAAATTTTATGATTTTTTTAAAATAGGTCTGTAGCGGCTTGGTTGGCTTTAACTAAGGTAGCTTGGTTCCAAACCTGGCAAATAATGCAGAACTGAAAACTTTCGTGTCTACTCTGGATAAATCGGTAGACCGGAAAACTCGAAAATGAGTATATGAACTTTTCAGATGCTCGACTTATAAATGTTGGCTCCAAATAGTAAAATGTGGATGCACCGTAACCTTTGGTTCACCTTAACAAAACTGAATATGTTGCTTTTGCGCAGTTCATGCTGATATTGGTTTCCCCCTTGAATTTATTTGACGTTAAGTAAGAATGAACGGAGTAAATAATTGGATACATGATTTAATATATTAGAATAGCAGTAGTCGAATTTATTTATGTAATTAACATGTTAAGCTAATTTAATTGTTGGAAGTGGTATTCTAAATTGCATATTGGTGTAACTTCTACTATATTTCGTAAGTTAATTTAGAAAAAGCAACATTAATTAGAGAAATGTTCATTTGTTTTTAAAAATAGAAATCAATAAAAGCGTTTCTCTATCAGAGATATAACTCTGAAGTGTTGTATTTGAAGTTTCTGTTTTACATAATCTTAAAATAGGGATTAGTTTTAAAATAACTTTAATATACGTTAGCGTAAATAACTATATCTATTTCATGAATTCATTGAAGCTCAAATGATGTGTTTTCAACGACAACACTATACGAAAATAGTTATTTTTATTGCAGTTTTTGTTCCCCAACTCGCTTGCATATTTTTTGAATATTAATGAGTGCTTTTTTTAACTATTAAAAAATTTTATACCTGATGTGATGCTTTACTGTAATGCACATTTCAGATTATTTTTTTCAATTCCTTCTATTAGCTCACACTCTCCCTATATGTATCTTGTTCAAATTTTTAATCGTTCATAAAACACTTTTTATTCATCCACTCAAATTCAATTACATTTTTTTTTAACTTGTAGTGGATGACACTTGATGATGATACAGTTTTTCCAAATATTAATTCGTTCATTAAATTTAATTAATTAATTTTAGTTTTTTTTGGATTTAAGTTGCATATATCTACCAATAGAGGGCGCCAGATAAACTTAAAAAAATGAATGAAAGTTATTTATAAAGGACTTTCTGCAATATAATGAAAAAAAAGTAGGAATTGACTTTAAAAAAATTGTTTTTATATTACTTGTTTTTTTTTTTTTTTGTAACTCTACACATATAACAAATATTGTCGAACTTGTAACATCTGTATCCACACACGAGACAAGCACGATATAAAGTCTTTCCGTTGAACTCGAAGAAGAGGAGGAGTGAAAGGTGCGAAACTCTCCAGATGATATTCCCGAGCAGTATTCTTTCAAAATTGTTGTGGCGCAATGTGGGCACACACCCTGCAGTGTATCCATTTCAATTATTGTATTGTTGTAGGGTGCAAATGAAAGGCATTGGAAAACAGCTATTGTATATTATAAATGACATTCTGCGCATGTTGAACTTATTCGAGCTTTAAGGTGAGGGATGATTCAGGGTGGAAATTCACTTTTTCATTAAAGATATAACTAATAGTTAAAAATGCTAAACTTTTTAAAGCAAATGGAAATAAACAAGTAATATAAAAAAAAAAAAAAAAAAAATTTAAGTCAATTCTTACTTTTTTTCCCACTCTATTGGAGAAAGTCCTTTATAAATAATTTTCATTCATTTTTTTAAAGTTTATCTGGCGCCATCTATTGGTAGATACATGCAACTTAAATCTATAAATTTAATGACTGAATTGATATTTGAAAAAATTGTATTAACATCCAGTGTCATCCACTGCAAGTTCAAAAAAAAATGCATTTGAACTCGAGTGGATGAATAGAAAGTATTTTATGAAGGATTGAAAATTTGAACAAGATATAGATAGAGCGTGAGCTAATAGAAGGAATTGAAAAATACTGTCAGAATATTTTTTTAAAAAATGAGATGCTTAAATAAATATTTTAAAAGAATGTAATTGTCTCCCGACACCACTTTCTTGTGGCAATGAGAGCATTTATTGTGCTGGCAGGTTCCAGGTTCGATTCCACTGGTGATATCCGTTGCAAGCATTACTCGAAGAGATTCAACGATGATTTGAAAACATGTAACATGCATCGATAGTCAGATTGCAAGGCGGGATTTTTTTCCTACAGAACACTCAAATACAGAGTAGTTACCCTTAAAAATCCTCCCAGAAGACAATATCCTTCCCTCGTTCCCTGTTAGTAGGATCGTTATTGTTAAAAAGAAAAAGAAAAAAAAAGTATAGTTGATTTGCTTAAAGTTTTTATTTGGTAAAAGTTATTTAAAACTTTTGAGCAGTCTTTAGTAATTGATCCTGCTTAAAAACAAGTAATATAAAAAAAAAAAATTTTTAAAGACAATTCCTACTTTTTTTCACTGTATTGCAGAAAGTCCTTTATAAATAATTTTCCTTCATTTTTTTAAGTTTATCTGCCGCCATCTATTGGTAGATATATGCAACTTAATTAAATTGCATATAAATTGCTAATTAATTAAATTTAATTATTGAATTGATATTTGGAAAAACTGCATTAACATCAAGTGTCCTCCACTACAAGTTCAAAAAAAAAAAAAATGTATTTGAACTTGAGTGGATGAATGAAAAGTATTTTATGAACAATTGAAAATTTGAACAAGATATATATAGGGAGAGTGTGAGCTAATAGGAGGAATTGAAAAAAAAAAAAAAAAAAAAAAAAAAAAAAAAA
>BPLQ01006460.1:0-151720 GCA_021605075.1 Caerostris darwini | reverse complement strand
ATTTGAACAAGATATATATAGGGAGAGTGTGAGCTAATAGAAGGAATTGAATAAATATAGTGATCCTTTTTTTTTTTTATCAGTTTTCCAATTAAAAAATAGTTTTCATGACTAACAACTAAATTTTTTTTTTTTTTTCTTTCTTCATTCTTCATAGAAAAAGTGGTCAAACAGCAATAAGGCAACATATTTGTATTGCTTGGAAAAATAAAATAATAATTTAAAGACAATCATTGAAGTAACATATTCATCTCTTGTTTTTTAGTTTTCAAAATATATACTAAAAAAAAATTAATTATTGTAAATATAAGAAAATTATATCAATAATAATAATAATAGGTCTTAAGTCGTAACTTCTGTTTGAATATTCTCATTAGTGAATAAATGTTTGCTCGTGGTGCCACCTATTGTGAAATGTTTTAATGATAAAATCCTTTTCTTTATGTATTCAAATCATGTAAAATGGAATAAAATCAAAACGATAGATAGATAAATATACTAACGAAATTATTCGAAAACTGTCCATGTATTGCATTTTTTGCTTTGTTTTACTGTTTTAATGGCTGGCAAGTTTCATATTTTTTTTTTTATTTTGTATCTATGAATTTATATAATTAAATTCGGAAAGTATGTGCACCTATTATTAAATTTTCTTTTTAATTTCCATTCTATAATTTTTAATGCATTATTTTTAACTCATGAGTAATGGAATTTTGGTACTTACGTATTAACGGTACCTTGGCGACAGTTGCGCCAATAAAGTGCAAACGCGCCAACCGCAGCTACACATTCGGCGGTTTTTAATTGGTGCCAATCTACACTTAAAATTTTTGTTCCAAATAATAAAATAGCAGTTTTATCTGATAAATAAAGTTGCTTTTCACAAAATTTAATCGACGTCGATTCCTCGCACGAGCAGTATATGAATCTCAAAGCTGCACAAAATGGAATTCTGCTTCCCTCAAGCCAGTTGTCTTTTCTAAGTCCCACACGATGAGCACACTGACTGAAATTGCATTTCTAAAACTTACTATCACCAAAATAAAGTCATGGGAATTGGGACATTTTCTTTGTTTTGGTAAAATATTTCGCTCCTGAAAAAATAAAATTGCAACTTGTTCTGTTTCTGGCAAATCCCAAATACGCATTTTCGTAGCACTACAAAATGGCGTCAAAAATCAGCAAATCTGCAGCCGTTATTTTGGCACCACTTAAAAACCGCCAAATTTGTAGCTGTTACATTGGCGACACTTAAAAACGTGAAGTCTGTCGCCAAGGTACCGTTAATAAAAATATTTAATATGGTCAAACTACAAATTGAGAATGCAATTAAAAAAAAACACTTATACGAAAATTTTGAATGTTCATAAATAAATAAAAATTATTTGCACTAAAATATTATCTTGCGAAAACAACGATTTTTACAAGGTTTTTAAATATATATTTTTATTTGTCGTTTATATTTACATGAAAAATGCATTTAAAAAATTGGAATATTAATAAATATACTATATTTAATCTGGAGAGTGTAAGAGACTGATAATTAAAAAAATGTGATTGTATAAATTTATCAGGTTCTTTAAAAATTTTTAATAAATGTTAATAATCTTAATTTTTGGCGAAACTATGAAAAATGTGCGAGGGAATCTATATTTAATTTCTACACTGGATTATAGTAATTATTTTATAATATAAAAAAGTTTTACATTGTTTTCTCAACTATTTACATGAATTTTGTTTCATAAGAATACGCCATTAATTCTAAAATAATGAAGACTCATATATTGCACAGTAAGTCTATAACAGTTTCTTTCATTTTAATTTTAATGCAATATCTTGTTTTAAAAACAATTTACATTTTATAATGGGGTATTTTTATTAGTGGAAAAAAATTGGCGGGATTCAAAATAAAAGCCAATTAAATTATTTATTTCTGAAATGAAAAATGCAAGCGCTAATGAATCTGAACCGAAATAATTTCTGCAAATAAGAAATATTATAAATATTTTCATGATTTGTTTTTCAATTATGAATTTAAATGCTTCTACAACTCTTTTTTTAGTTAATGATCAATATTAGAAATTTTCGATTTTTTTTTTTTTTTTTTTTTCAATTCCTTCTATTAGCTCACACTCTTCCTATATATACCTTGTTCAAATTTTCAATCGTCAATAAAAAACTTTTTATTCATCCACTCAAGTTCAAATACATTTTTTTAACTTATAGGGGATGACATTTGATGTTAATACAGTTTTTTCAAATATTTATTCATTCATTAAATTTAATTCATTAATTTTATTTTTTTTCAGATTTAAGTTGCATATATCTACCCATAGATGGTGCCACATAAACTTTAAAAAATGAATGAAAATTATTTATAAAGGACTTTTCTGCAATAGAGTGAAAAAAAAATAGGAATTGACTTTAAAATTTTTTTTTTTATATTACTTGTTTTCAATGTTACTTTTCTGTAAAATTAATTTTGAATATATTTCGAAATAAAAATTTATACCATTTAACTATTTAAAAAATGGCTTATCAGCAGCTGAACCAAAAAAAATATATTCTAAAGTTAATTAGTTTTCCTGCAAATATTTATATTCCAAGTGCTACACATTCCCTGACAGAAAAGATGAGAAATCTTATTTATAAATCTAGAAACACTTATTCAGCTAGCTCGATGCCAGAAGAGTATATTTGCAAAACATCTATAATTTTAAATATATCAGTAATAAGTGCCTATAATTTTTATATATTTATTAATATATAAACAACTTTAAAATTTGTTGTTGAGACATTCATAAATATTAAAAAAAATAATAATAAAAAAAAAAAGAATTAACGTGTTGCAAAAATAAAATATTTTGTTTTAATTTTTTTTTCAATAAAAAACTTCTATCTTTTTTTTTATTATTATTTTTATTGATTTTTTTAAATAAAAATAAAAACTTTATAAAAATTTTTTGTGAACATTGACCATTGTTTTCGAAACTTTTAAAAAAATTATTTCACCTGTTTTCCAAATTTTTAAAAATGAATTTGACATTCTAGCCATGAAAAGTAAAGTAAAACTGCAATTATAATTTGTTTGAGATTGTTATTTCAAATGAATCACGAAAATAACTTAATTTCCCATATTAAAAAAGTTTACAGAAATGTATAACAACTGAGTTTAAAATTATCACCGATAGATGGCAGCACAACAACATATTAAAGTTGTGAGAGCGAATTTGATTTGTTAACAGTTATTTACTTTTAAAGCAAATTTTTTTTATTTCTCACATAATTATAATATATAAATTAACTAAATTAAAAAAAAATGTAATTTTAATATATTATACTACCATAAAATTGTGTTCAGAAATAATTTTTTTTTTTTAATTAATTTTTATACTTCGTTTTATCCGATTACATTGAGCCTAACTCCTTATTGAAAAATTCTTCTTCTAGACTAGTCTTAAATAGATATTTCTAATCTGTAATGTCCAGTTGTATAATTCATGGTATTTTTACTACAAATATTTAGAAGGTCTAAATTCATGTAAAGTCATCAAACGAAAAAAAATGCAATCAAATTCTTATTCAAATTCTTAAAAATCTTATTACCCAAAATAAAAAGCCTAATTAATAATCAAATTCTTAATTATAATTCAGATTATTTAAAAAAAAGCCTAATTCACAATATTCATTTATTAAGTTTAATCTTATTTCGTTTCTATTTGAAAAATTAAATACTTCAAATTATTTGGGCGTTTTTCTCTATAGTAAAAAAAACTATTCCTTTACAAATTTATATCATGTTTTAAAAATGTCAAGGTTCATTGCTGAAACGATTCGAAGAACTCTTGAAGTGTAGGGAGGGGGGGGGGGAAGGAACCCGGCAAAAATTTCGCAAAAAAAATAATGAGGTAAACCATAAAATAAATAGGGAAGAATAATAAACCTATATTGTTGTTGTGACTAATCCTCAATTTCCGGCCACCCCATGAGTAGCCTACGCAAGGATGGGGGGTGGAGGGAAGGGACAACTTCTCTTGCGATGGAGCACCCGTAGATAAGTGATTTCCCAGTAATTTTGGATTCGGTTGTTGGACTGCATAGGGAACAGACGTGTTCGTCATTAGCTCCCGACGTAGTTGGTTCTTTCGCTGTTCTGCGAAGTTTTGCCTCAAGCTGAGGAAGAGATTTTTATTGCCTGACTTCTATTTTATTATTCCTTAATTTATTTTTAATTTTTAAATTAAAATTTTCGCAAGATGAGCCAATCTTCATCTGGCCCGCCGGCTCCTGATCTAACATCCCCGGAAAGCCCGCCCTTCCACGAGCAGGGCATTATCCCCGCTGATGATCATCCCTCAATGATGGACGTCACTTTGACTGTTACCAGAGAACAGCTCAATGATAATAACTTTTTATCAAACCACTCAGCTCCACATAAAGTATTGGAGCCATCCATCGAGCATATGTTGTTCTTCGAAGAGCTCCTGAAGGAAGCAGCTTCCCTTATGCTTCAGATACAGAAGCACCAAAGCGCCGCCAATAATATCCGCGGCCCTGCCTGGGAACAAGCCTCAAAGAAAGTAGAGGAGTACTCCACCAGGATCAGAGCGATCTGCACATACACGGGAATTCCTGCCTCCCACATACCCACCAAAAAGGAAATCCTCGAAATGAGGAAGCAAAAAGACATTTCGGACTTAGCAGCCGCTGAAGCTGCGAAAAATATCCCGGCTCCGGTCATCACGCCCGCTACTCCTATCACCCAGACTGCCGCACCTACCACCGTGCCTGCAGCATCTGTCACCGTGCCTGCCGCACCTGTGAAGCCCACCTCTACAACTGCCCTAAAGAGGAAATCACCAACCTCGGATGAAGATGAGGGTTTGAGATGAGGGATGAGGAAGATGAGGGAGATGAGGGATCTAGGAAGGACAAAAGGGTAAATATGGCTGCATTTGCCCCTACTAACACCCCTAACAACTCGATGGCTGCTGACAAAAGCGTGAGCACTCCACAAGTTAAAAAATCGGTTAGGATCCCACCATTCTTTGTGTCCGCCAAGGGCAAATGGTGGTACACCCTTAACCAACTTCGCGTGTCGGTGCCTAGTATTCAGGCTAAATTATCTGGTCAATTTTTAAAGATCACAGTTGAAAATGAGTCTGAATACAGGACCCTTGCCCAGATTCTTGAAAGCGATGGGACGCCTTTCAAGTCTCTTATGTTACAGAAGGACCGACCAATTAAAGTCGTGCTCCGAGGTCTCCCTGGCCACACTCCCACTGAAGACATAGAGGCCGAACTCCGAGCTCTCGAATTCCCCCTTATTAAGATTGCTCGGATGTCAAAATTCCGTACCAGGGAACCTATGCCCCTTATCTACCTGCAATTATCTCCATCCTCGAAAACTGAGGAGATATATAGCCTCACCACTCTCCTCGGTCTGAGAGTCAGTGTGGAAAGTTATAGAGGGCAACCGGGCCCATCTGTTTGCTGGAATTGCCAGGGCTACTTCCACTCGTCGGAAGTATGCCGGCTTCCAACACGTTGTGTTAAGTGTGCTGGCCCCCATAGGGCACAAGAATGCCAACTTCCTCTAGACCAGCCACTTAAGTGTGCTAACTGTGGAGGTGCTCATGCTGCGAACTGGCGCGGATCCCCCGTATGCCCAAGTCCGGACAAAAATCCGGTGCTAAAAAGCAAAATGCTAGTAAATCTAGAAATCCCCCCACCTCTACCAAACCTAAACAACAGGTTCCTACCAGGACGCAGCCATCGACCTTTACCAGTCGGACTGTCCAACCTGCAATGGTTTTTTCCCAAATTCTCCGCCAGGGGAACGAAGAAAAGTCAGCAGGTCCCGCCCGCCAGCCAATCATAGCTAGAGAGCCACTGTCTGCTGCTACCACAAATAGCTCTGCACCCGTTATGCCCTCCTCGGAGTGTTCGCTAACGGAGATTTTTCAGTGTTTGATAGACCTCGTAAGAGATAATCCATCTCACAGTCAAATTCTACTGCGAGCATTTGGGCTAGCAAAAGATAAAATGAGGAATTCACTCAACCGATTCGACATGACGTATCACCTCTTTGAGGCGTATACCGACGTCCTTTCTGAAAGTCAGTTCCTCACGGCTTAACTCACTTCGGGTCTGGGTCTCTTTCAATTGGTTTCTGGAACGCTAATTCGTTACGTTCCAAAATTCACGAGGTTAGGGAGTTCCTAGCAGAGCAGAATCTTGATGTGTTTTTGGTTCATTAGACAAAATTGCCTCCTGGTTATAACCCTTTGATCGACAACTACAGGTTCTATCGTACTGATAGACCCAACCAACATCCTACCCGAGTAAGTGGCGGAACAGGAATCTTTATCAAAAATAGTATTCATCATCATAGCCTTCCACCTCCAAATCTAGATGCTACTGACGCAACCGTTATTGAAATTAAATTGCTCAACTATCCGCCTATCAAAATTGCTTCTACTTATGTTAAACCTAGCCATCCAGGTGGTTTCCCGGTGGAGGATTTTAACAAGCTATTAAAAATGGGAAACAATGTGATTCTCGCTGGTGATTTTAACGCTCTTCACTCCTCTTGGAACTTTGGACATTCAAATCGATATGGTTTTACCTTAAATCGTTTCCTCCAAAGTCAAAGAGGCGTGAAAGTTGTTCCCCCCCTTAAAGTTACTAGAATTGACATTAGAAATAATAATCATCGAGGTAATGTACTCGATCTTGCTTTCTTTAAATACATCCCCTTTAATTATGATATTGAGGTGCTTACAGATTTAGATTCTGATCACCTCCCCGTTTTACTCACCCTGGACACCAGCCCTGAATCACTGAAAGTTCCCAATCAGTTAAACACTAATTGGGAGAACTTCAGGCATGTGATGCAAAATAAAAAGTTACCAAGCTTCAAATTAATAAGTGAAAACGACGCCGATCAAAGGATCGAAGAACTAAGCAACATCTATGTCACATGTCTGCAGGAAAGTTCTTCCCCCAAATTCAAACCTCCACCGAAAAGATTTCCACAACATATCAGAGACAATATCAAACTTAGAAATTATTACCGCCGTAGGTGGCAAAGGATGAGAGATACTGAGTTCCTACGGCATTACTACAGAACTTTAATAGATATCAGAGAAGCCATCACTGTCTTTACACAGCAACGCTGGCAAGACGACATAGAGGCCCTAACGCCTGAGTCAACATCACTTTGGAAGAAATGTTCCCTCCTACGCAAACAATACCACAACATTCCGCCCTTGCAGGGCGCCAACGGCCGAGCAGCTTATTCCCCAGAAGATAAAGCGGAACTGCTAGCAGACAGCCTCAAATCTCAATTTGAACTCAATCACGATGTTGAAGATAAAAATTTCTTCGAACACGCCAACACTACAGTCACAGACTTCTTACAAAAACCACATGTCAACAACTTAGATTTAATTACTCCTAAAGAAGTCTGTGAAATTATCCGACACTTCAAGAATAATAAATCCCCTGGTCTGGATCTTATTAGCAATCGCATGTTAAAGTCCACTCCTATTAAATTCATTCTGTATATTACCATTCTTTTTAACTTTCTACTTAGGATCTGTCATTTCCCAGCTTGCTGGAAGACTGCCGTAGTATGCCCCATTCCTAAGCCAAGTGCTAACTTGGCTTACCCTCAAAATTACCGTCCTATCTCACTACTTAGTAGCTTGAGCAAAATATTCGAATCTGCGTTACTTAAACGCCTGAATCAGCATTGCGATCTTCATGACTTAATCATACCTGAACAATTTGGTTTCAGGAAGCAATTAGGAACCTGTCACCAATTACTTAGGTTGACAGAGCTGATTCATGACGGCTTTAACGAACGCAAATCTACGGGAATATTATTTTTGGACGTAGCCAAGGCCTTTGATAAAATTTGGCATAATGGCTTATTATTCAAGCTCATGCGACTTGATTTTTCACCCCAAATTATTAAGATTCTTCGCTCCTACCTGCAGTCCCGAGCTTTCTTAGTCAAAGTAGGTGGAGTTACTTCCTCAACCAGACCAATAGAAGGGGGAGTTCCTCAAGGGTCGCTATTAGCGCCCGCCCTGTTCAACTTATACATAAATGATATTCCGAGAGACTGCCAGACCTCTCTTTTCTGCTACGCTGATAATACGGCGATAGCCACACAGAACAAATCACCTCAGCTTGCTGTTAAAGACTTGCAATATTCAGTTTACAATTTAGAAAAATGGTTAACCACCTGGAAAATTAAAGTAAACGCCACTAAATCAGCCTGTATGCTATTTACTCGGAAGATCGCGTTTTCTCCATTAGGGAGTATCACTCTTTTTGGCCAGCCCATCCCCTGGGTAACTGAATACAGATACCTGGGGTTGTTTCTAGACCCAAAATTATCTTTCAATTCCCATATTAAGAATACAGTTGCTAAAGCAACTGGTGCGAGTATTAAACTCCACTGCCTAATTTCTCGAAAGAGTAGGCTTGCGATCAAACACAAGCTTCTGCTCTACAAATCTATCATTAGGCCTATCCTGGTCTATGGTAGTCCTATCTGGGCCTCTACCTCGCTCACAAACATCAAGAGACTCCAGGTATTTCAAAATAAACACCTGGCTATGATTGCTGACGCACCATGGTTCGTTCGTCGTAAGATCCTCCATCGAGATCTAGACGTCGAGCCTATTCCTGATTACATTATCAAAATTTCAAAGAATTTTCTTGAAAAATGTCCTCAGATTAGCAATGAGTTAATCCGTCGTCTGCCAACCTATCACCCAAGTGTGAAATCTTCTCAAAAAAGACCAAGGGCAGTCTACGACGTCTCCTATGAGTGCTTTCCTAAACTTAAGAAGCACCATGGCTGTTATTCTGAACAAGCGCAAGCGAGTTCAGGTAATGGGGTGAGCCTTGCTCATTGAGAATTTATCTCAATGCGTATCTGACGATTTACTTTGGCTTAAAATTAATTAATTCCTTAATTTAAAAGAATTGGCGCAGGGGTAAAGATTCGGATCTTCGACCGCGAGGTTGAGGTTTCAGATCAGAATCCTGTTCCTTTTCTATCCCTTTTTACTGCTACGTTGTGCTTTAACTTTATTCTTATGAATTTCCGACTGGTAATTAAGTTAGGTTTTTATTTTATTTTTCGTACGCTTTTTTACCCTTTTTTTGTAAGGAAACAAAAGGATTAGAATAAAAATTATAAAAATAAAAATAAAAATTATAAAATCGAAAATCAAACAAAAAGCATAAAAGTTTGAAAACCAAATAAAAATTATAAAAAGAAAACTAAAAAGAATCACGGTTCTGTGATCGGCCTTTTTTTTTTGTGTGGGGATTTTTTGTATTTTGCACCATGTATAACCTTTTACCTTTCAGATGCTCCTATTGGCTCTCACCGTTCATGCATAATTTCCAATCAGTGATTAGTAAACAAAGGGTTGGAGGGTTTGTTTACGTTTTTGCAACAGTACAAGGCATCGACAACTGGTCCCTAATTGTACCGATTTTAAAACTTAACTTTTAAATTCTTTTATTTTTTATCTTACTTTTTTATAAATAGTATTTTTTTCTTTTTTTTTGAGTACCTACTTAATTGAATTTAGAAACATTTATCTTTTATTTTTACTAACAATAATTAAGCAGCCATTTAAAATTCCAAGTATATTTATGAATTAAGATGAGGAGGTTTAAGGGGTATTTCCCCCTGTTGGTACTCCGTAAATGGTACGCCAGTTGCCAGTTGCCCGTAGATAAGTAAGTAGTCTAACTTGATTCCGAGTCGTTGAAGAAGGAGGAACTACCCCTCATTTGCGTATCGTATGGGAGAAACCCCGGAAAACTCCCACCAGGTAGTCCGACAAACGAGACAGAGATGCTGAACATCCCAAACGCCATCGAATCTCCTCGCTTTTTGAAACAATGTCTGCAACAATGCTGCCAACTGATTGAACTTCAGCCATAACTGCTTGCCAGCGGCCCACGTTACCACTAAATCACGAGTCGGGCTTACCTATATTGATTGATAAGTATTATCAATTAGTAGATAATAAGAAAAACCCACTTTGTCGTCTTTGTAGTTTGTTCGCTGCCTGTTTGATGCTGCATTCTTCCATAGTTTAACCATACTTTCTGCCATCGTCAAATGACTCTGACCCACTCTCTCATATCTCAAAGGATTCATCGGTTTGCAACCCAACCCCCCTCGTCCTTATGTCTTTTACTTAGTTGCATGGCATGACGAACATATGCTTATATCGCGTACGCACCCGTAGGGGTTGTATTGATGCAATCAAAGCGAGGAGATGGAATTCAAATTCGAATAGACGTTATCCCTTAGAATTGGAGTTTCTCTTCTTAACCAGCCTGTTCCTCAGTTGCGATGCTTGTCCCTTCATCCCAATGCTTGTTTTGAAGATCAAATTACTTTCAATTGGCCAACAAAATTTAATAATTTGCTAAGTGGAATAAAATGCTTTTGCATACGAAATTTCGTTACAATAATATAACTTCTTCATGATACGTCGTTATTGTTTTTCTGTCTAAAAGTGTATTTGATACATATTTAATTAAATTTTGAATCAGATATACATAAATATTAACTTGTTAACCTACTGACTACTATATGATATTGGTGTGTTTTAAGAAGAGGAAGAAAAAAAAAATGCTGTATGCTTGAATGACCATGTAGTTTTAACTTGAAATTATAAAATAAGATTTTGTTTGAAGTAAATTAAAATTTTTTTATATATTATCATTTTCACAAATATTTATACCAGTGGTTCTCAAAGGAGGTACTCTAGAAGATTTCCAGTGCACCATGAAGTATTCCAGAGAAATATGTCCAGATATAAAATTAAATATAGTTAATTTTTTTCTTATCAGTTTTTCAATTCAAAGACAGCTTTTATTATAAACAACTGAGCTTTCTGATTGTTTTTTTTTTCAATTCCTTCTATTAGCTCACACTCTCCCTATATATATCTTGTTCCAATTTTCAATCGTTCATAAAGCACTTTTTATTCCTCCATTCAAATTCAGATACATTTTTTTGAACTTGTAGTGGATGACACTTGTTAATACAGCTTTTTCAAATATTAATTCATTCATTAAATTTAATTATTTAATTTAAGTTGCATGTATCTACCAATAGAAGCCGCCAGATAATCTTAAAAAAATGAATGAAAATTATTTATACAGCACTTTCTACAATATAGTGGAAAAAAAAGTAGGAATTTACTTTAAAATTTTTTTTTTTTTTATATTACTTGTTTTTCTTTTATTCACGTAATAAGTGCCGTAAAAAGATAATTCACCAAAGAATGTTTCTGAGAAACTTGAGTGGTAGTTTCCACGGTAGGATGCTTGAAGTGTTTCCGTCCATGTGATTTTCAATGTAAAAAAATGTCCATTGCTGACTATGAGACTCTACCGTCGGTCATTTAAAATTAACTGTAGAAGAAGTAGTAGTTATATCCACTGATCGTGGATTGATGATTAAACATAAGGAATTTTCTCTTGAAACCATCTTTTAAGTGGAGAAAGTGTCAAGATCTCAAAATGCTTTGAAAACGTTACTACAATTTTCAACGTCTTTTTTTTGGGCGGGGGGGGCGCGGGATTAGGATTTTCTACCTTCACCCCAATGAAATGTAAAAAAGAAAGAAAATCTTCAATGTATTGACAAGAAAATGAAAATTTGCCTTTCAGATGCATACTCAATCATTGAAGAAATGGCTGGGACACATCGGCCTCATGTTTTTTCATAAACACAGGAATAAATAAACTTAAGATGAGCTTTATTTTATTAAATTCCTTCTATTAGCTCACACTCTCCCTATATATATCTTGTTCAAATTTTCAATCGTTCATAGAATACTTTTTATTCATCCACTGAAGTTCAAACACATTTTTTTTTGAACTTGTAGTGGGGGACACTGGATGTTAATACAGTTTTTCAAATATTAATTCATTCATTTTAGTTTTTTTTATATTTAAGTTGCATCTGTCTACCCATAGATGGCGCCAGATAAACTTCACAAAATGAATGAAAATTATTTGTAAAGGACATTCTGCAATAGAGTGAGAAAAAAGTAGGAATTGACTTTAAAAAATTTATTTTTATATTACTTGTTATTTATAATTTTCTGTAACATTTAACTTAACAATTATAACATATTTCTCATTAATTTGTATACAATGCTGCTACAGTTATTTGTAAGACTTTAAATGCGCCCCGACTTCAAAAAGTTGGAGAACCACTGACTTTATTGATCGTTTTATCTTTCCCTCTCTCGAATAAAGACACAATGTGTAATTTTCATTGTTAAAAGATATTTATTATTTATCTCTCTTTTGAGTTACATCATCTTCGTAAATAGTTTTTAAGGTGAGAACCAAGGTCCGCCAAGGTCCATCGGGCACAGACAGGCTTCACTGCTGGATCTGTCCTTCGGGATTTCCCAGCCACGGGTAGCGTTTGGGGCAAGGGACGCAGCTTTTCATGAATACGTTGCGCTTGCGAAAGTTGCACGTTACCGGTTTGCACTCGCCAGCCTGGAACAGTCATGTGAAAGATTATTTGCCAGAAAAAAAAATATTACTATTATTTTACTAAAAGTACACCATTAGAAATATACGTTCAAGGTAATAATAATTTAGGGAATCTTCCTTAATGAAATGCATAATCCCTTTATAATATTTCTATCTTCCTTTTTTGCATTAAATTTAACAAAATGAGTAAATTTAAAATCTTATACTTGATTCTTTATTGTTTAAATAATCTGTCACATTATAATGTTTGAAATAATAATTCAGATTTCTTATTTTTCCCCCTTTCCTTATTAATAATAAAAACTGATTGATAGTTCTAGCCTGCAATATTGAAAATGATAATGATGTCAATAATGAAATAATTTGGGATGGTACATTTATTTAATTTTCTAAAAAAATATCAAATAGACTGAATTGAGAGGTTAATATGAATGTTTTTTTTTAATTCCTTATACATTGTTTAAAGTTGATGAGAGTAATCAAAATACTTCGCAACATTAGAATAATGATGTTTTCAGAAGAAATGTCAAATGACAGACAGGAAATGACAAAAAATCTTCAACCTCATTTTCTTCCACCTTCTCTTTTTTTAACTGTAGCATTCACACACACACACACACATATATATATAGTGCTTCCTCCTACACACTGGCAAAAAGAAGCTCCCCCCACCCTCCCTTGGCGTTCAGAAGAAATGCCCAGTCAGCTTCGAGATTCTCACCCGAGAGGAAATACTGCTTAACCATGCGTTTCCTCTGAGAACCTTTAGTTCGACTACAGTCTGTCACTCCGAGAGGAATTTATTAAGCACAACTCTGTTAGGCCTACAGACTAGCCTAGCCTTAGGCCTTAGTTGGCCTACAGACTCTTACCTGCAGAGGAAGTATCTTTCGCACCCCCTGCGCTTATCCGAGTTTCGGCTCAGAAGTGGAATCCTTCCACGAATCTATAATTATATGTCTTTAAATGTGTTAAATAGTGTATGTGTGGTGGTGTTTGTACGTTTGCTAATAAAAGTGTGATTTCTCTAACTTGTGCCTCAAAACCCAGTCACACCCAGTTACAACCTGGTTGCCCAACCTGCACTCGACAATATATAGATAGATAGATAAATCTTTTTACAGTAAAATTTTAAAAATCAGCTGTGAAAGATATTGATTGTACAATATGCGATATCATTTCTACTCGATAGAAAAAAATCGTTACGCTTTCTGAAGGAAGACCTTAAATAATTGTTTGCTAAAATTACTTTATAACTGACTGCAATTTTCAACATTAATTTTTTAGTTAATGCGTTGATGGCTTAACATTCCAATGTTAAGTCATTCACGCATTAGTTTGCAGATCTACTTGGGAAAACTTTTGAAATGAGATGATTTATTTAACTTTTTTTTCCTTTGATAAGCTGTTGAATCTTGTTTGAAGTCTTTTAAAGATTTTGGAAATATTTCGATCATTTCTGCAAATGTTTTAAAAAAAAAAAAGAACCCTCTAGTATCTTCAAATGAGTATTTGCCAATTATAAAGAGTAACAAACATTCATCAATGTCGATGACAGTTGCGGTTCCACATTTGAATGCTTGAACTGCGAGTTGGCAAACGTTTTCGCATGCTGCGCGTTTTTAACGTCCTCACTGAAACAAATCGGTTTGGAGGTCATTCTCACGCGTCATGTCTGCAGCTCACGCATTCAGAGGTAGACGGGGCTTAAGCATTTGTTGCATCGTTGAAAAGAATGTTTTTCTTTTAAAAAATACAAATATATTTGCCCATAATTACTTTCGATTCTTTTGTTTATGTCAATACATTACTCGAAACAATTCATTGCTATAAAAAGGGGCTTGTTTACACATATATATATGGTATATATTCTTTATCAACCTTTAAAGTTTTAATCAGGAATTGTGAATCAATGTATATACTATTTTTCTCATCGCAATTTACAATACTTATAATAATATTTACTTCTTCTGTTAATAATATATATATATATATTAGGGCTTTATGGAAGAGTGACACGTTTTAGCAGTGCCATGTATGTTAGTAGTGGTGTGGAATCCACTTCAAACCATAACCTAATATGACTTGGGCGTGGGGCTGACAACCCTACTCCGCAAAATGAAACATCTCTTGTTTCAGAATTTGCAAATAGGCCACGGCCTTGGTCTACCATGGGGCTGTTACACCATTTAAAAAGATTGGTTAGTAGCTCTATCATTTTTTTGCACTCTTAATTAGACATGAGACCTAGACTAATTAGACATAAGACTTACAGTTTAACGTGGTCTCTCTCTGTTTCTCTCTCTCTCTCTCTCTCTATATATATATATATATATTTGATAATGCAACAGCATTTGTATTAAAGGACTGTAACATTTGAATAGATTATTTTAAAAGCAATGATCTTAAAATTTTAATATCAATTAATAAAAAACATATTTATAATTTATTTGTCCTCAAGTTAAATATTAAAAGAAATTAAATAAAACAGTATATTTTTATTAACGTAAAATACTCTTTCATTAATAATTCTAAAATTTTTTTACAATTCTGAGGGAATAAATTCAAGTATATATATTCATTTAAATTTTATGTTGTTGTTGAAATTTGTATGAAAGAAATTCATTTGGATTTTAATAAATAGAATCAAAATAAAATAAAAAAATAAACATATATTTATACAACTGTGTAAAAAAGGATTTGATTAGAATACAATTGAAACTAATCTTTATCCATTGAATAACTGCTACCGATTGAATAATAAATTTGCTTTTTTATACATGTACTAAAAAGCATGAGCTTTAATAAATTAATGAACTGTGCTAATTTAATTAAGATTCAGTCATACTTGTTACGTATCAGATTGAGCTAATGAGCAAACAAATTTGATTTCTTTATGTGCTTCAAAAAGCAAGAGCTTCAATGAATAAATGCAGTTTTCAATCATTCGTGAACTGAAATTCGCAAATTATTCGTTCAAAAACTTTGAATTATTCAAAGTTCGATCATTTAGAAGTCAACACACTCTTGTGATAGCTGCTATCTTGAGAGATGTAATGCATTGGGGAATCTTTATCGAACAAGATTGGTGAGCTGTTTCCCATACTGTGATAACGCGAGGAGGTGTGTGCCTCTCTTATCTTTCTGCTTCCTTGTTTCGAAATTTTTTTCTCACGAAATCCGTTCCCGTGTTGATTCACCCAAAATGGTCAGAAATTACAAAAAGGATGTCACACACAAAATGTTTATTCGAACTCAATTGGAGACGAAGTCGTTTTGTCTGTTTGGAATGATTTTTCTTTGTTCGAAAAATCATTCCTTTTTTTTTTCATTAAAAATAAATAAATAAACAAAAAGGCGATTGATTATAATTAAACTTTAAATTACAAAATAGAAATTTCATTTTTAATGGCAATTATAATCTATTGGTTGTTGGTCATTGAATTGCATCTGAACTGAAAATTGAATATAAAAAAAGAAACCACAATTAAAGCTAATGCATTATTTGATATATTAAAAAAATAGAATTAATGATCAAAAGGTATCTTTATTTGTTTTTCAAAAATAAAATGAGGTATTTTAAAACAAACATTTAAAAATTTTTACCCCCCCCCCTTTTTTTTTTTGAGTGGAAAAGAAAAAAAAAAAAGTATCATTATCAGATTTCGGTAGTTGTTGTTGTTACTAATCCCCCTGGTGCAGGAAATCCTACACCAGGTCCAGATGACCCCGTTGCAGGTGACTGGTCTACAGCTAAGAGTAATACACTGCGTAAAAAAAATAGAAGGACAGTGTTTTTTTGCCAATTAATATCTCTTATTTTCTCCTAACTACCAGATATTTATGCAGATTTAGTTTAATGACAGCTTTTTATCATTTTAGGCAAAAATTAAACATCTACCACTGATATTAATAATAAAATTAGTATATATAATTTCCGATGAGTAAAAAAAGTAGAAGGACACTTGCTAATGTATTTAATTTAGTGAGTTGTTCTTTAGTTAAATAGTGATTTTGTACTTTGTTTTATCCTTTTCTGTCAAAAAAATCTAATTTGTTTAAAAGTTACGCTGTTTCTCCGTTCTCAGAAATGCCTAAAGGAATACCTTTGAAGGATTTTCAAAAAGGCCAAATTTCCGCATATCAAAATGATGGTAAAGGTGTCAGAGAGATTGCTCGGTTGTTGCAGGTGAGCACCAATACAGTTTCAAACTTTATCAGAAATCCTTATAAAAATGGAAAGAAAAAGAAGACTGGTAGACCGAAAAAGTTAACACCACATGATGAAAGAAAACTTGTTCTTGTGCTTAAGAAGAACAAAGGAAGTGTTTCAAAGGCAAGAAATCAAGCAGGACTTAATCATGTGACGAAACAAACAGTTTACTACTATATTAAAAGATTTAAAAAATCCATTTTCAAAAAACGAAAACATCATCCTAAGTGGACACAAGCTCACATTGATAACCGTTTAAGCGTGGGCTAAGGAGCACATGTCCTGGACTACAGAATGGACTTCTGTGATATTTTCCGATGAAAAGAAATTTAAGTTAGACGGTCCAGACGGATATCAGCACTACTGGCATTGTCTGGGGAATGAAGACGAATACTATTCAACACGACAAATGGGAGGAGGGAGTTTAAGGGTTTGGTATGCTGTTGGATACGCAGGAAGGACAAGTCTGGTTTTCTTAAATGGTAGGCAAAAACATACAGACTACATTCAAGTGCTGAATTCCGAGCTTCTTCCTTATGGCTCTGACTTGGGGGGTGAAGAGTGGAAGTTTCAGCAAGACGGAGCTTCCATTCACACCGCGACTGGAGTCAAAAATTGGTTCCTAACAAATAATGTGGATGTTTTACCATGGCCAGTGAAAAGTCCTGACCTTAATATAGTGGAAAACATCTGGGCAATGCTAGTTCGTCGAATTTATGCTGATGGAAGGCAATTTGATTCGCTAAGTCAGCTTCGAGAAACATTGAATGACTCGAGGGACAATTTTTGTCAAACAGAAGTTCAATCTCTATACAATTCACTTCCAAACAGAATATTTGAAGTTATAAAGGCCAATGGGAAGAACATTCCTTATTAAAATCACTATTTTTTCATTCATTATAATGCTGTCCTTCTACTTTTTTTACAAAGTTTCAAAAAAGAGAAACTATATTTGTTGCCATTAATATTTTATGTTTGAATATCATAATTCTGATGTTAAAATTGTATTTTTAAAATATTTGTAAAATGTTTCTAATAAAAATTTTTAGTAAAAATAAAATATTTTTCGGTTATTGTTACAAAAACAAGTGTCCTTCTACTTTTTTTACGTAGTGTATGCAGCTTCACTTTAACGATGAACCACGAGTGCCGAGGACTGACTAAACCTCAAGACTACGTTCATGTTAGACCGGGACCTACGATTTAAAGTGAATTCAGAGCCTCTACAAACATCCATGGCACCGCCGGGACTCGAACCCGAAACATGTGGCACCGCGCGCCAGAGCGCTATTGACTAGGCCATCAGGACAAGAATTCTGTTCTTTTCATATGGTTATTATCCATATATTGCTACCAGTTTTAATTTTAGAAGAATTTTTACCTGTGGTCTGGTACTGGCGAAACATTTCTGCGATTTATATTCTTCGAGCTTGACAGGATGTTTCATGTACTCCAAAACCTCTCTCATGCTGACAATGAAGACATCCTCCTTTTGACGCATTGCATCTAAAAAGCTTGCGAACCCTTCCAATCTGTAAGAAATTGAAGAACAAGTGCTTTACAATGAATTGATACAATAAACAATTTTTCAATTCCTTCTATTAGTCACACTCTCCCTATATATATCTTGTTCAATTTTTCAATCGTTCATAACATACTTTTTAGTCATCCACTCAAGTTCAAATGCATTTTTTTTTAACTTGATGTTGTATAAAACTGTATTGGCACTGGATGTTAATACAGTTTTTTCAAATATTAATTCAGTAATTAAATTTAATTAATTAATTTTAGTATTTTTTTTTTTTAGATTTAAGTTGCATATATCCACCAATAGATGGCACCAGATGAACTTAAAAAAATGAATGCAAATTATTTATAAAGTACTTTTCTGCAATAGAGTGAAAAAAAAAGTAGGAATTGACTTTAAATTTTTTTTTATATATTACTTGTTTTGGATATAGGAATATAATAAAGAATTTTTTTTTAACTAACTGTAACACATTTTTCACTAGATGATCATTTATAACATTTACTGTTTTCTGATACCAGTTTTGCCCTCAGGAAAGTGCATTTTTATTATTTTTATTCTCCAATAATTGAACTAACTCACCTTAATACCAAGTGCTATTTTGGAAATGTCCAATTTTTTGTTTAAATATTGAAATAATAAATAGCTTCGCTACATTCAATTTTAGAATATTATTGTTCTGAAGATGGCACTATTATGCAATGATACAATCTGTAGTTTTAGAACTATGCAATGAAATAATGACAACATCTGAATATCTAATCAAAAATTAATGTTTTATAGCTTATGAATTTTTAAATCTTAAATAAATCGAAACTAAACTTCTATTTAAAAAAAAATATTTGAATTGATATGATTATCAGATACCTTTCGATTTGAAGAAATATATCTGAAATGGAATCAGAAAATGTCGTTCTAATAGTTTTAGAAATGTTATTCAATGATATTTCATGTCAAGTTAGTTAATGCTCAATTAATTCAGTTGAGGTCAGAGTGTTATTTCAGATTCAAAGGACATTAAAAACAGCTGCCATTTTTTCCCCCTTTTCTATACATGATTAAATAAATTTAACCGAAATAAAAATAAAACATTAGTAAGAAATTAAGTGCAATATCAATTACAAATTTTATTTTTAAAAATAGCGATAAAAAATATCTCCAAACAAAATTTTCTGACATCGGTAGATTTCGTATTTTACTTTAAAAGCTACGAATATTCAAGGCGATGTTAGAAAGATATTGCTTTGTAGGAGGATTTTCAGTGGCAACGTGCCTGAATTTACGTGTTTAAGGGGGATTCCCCTGAAAAATCCTCCGTGTAGTCTGTTGCCATGTTGTGTCGTGTTTAATCCTCGGTGTCCTGCAGCGAAGAAAGGACATACTCATGGATGGAGGGAAAAGGATAGCTTCTGTTGTGATGGAGCATTCTTAGGTAGAAGTCCGATTTGGCTCCGTGTCGCTGAAGAAGGAGGGCAGCGCCTTCCGGTACGTCTTTTAGGTGGAACTACCCCTCATTTGAGTATCGTATGAGAGAAAACCCGGAAAACACCTACCAGGTAGTCCGGTTAACGAGGCAAAATGTTGAATATCCCAAATGCTATCGATTCTTCTCGTTTTTTGAAACAGTGCCTACAACAAACAGGATGGAACTTAAGCCTTAATGCCCATCAGCGGCTCACGCTGCCACTGAGTCACTCTCAATGAAAAATGCTTACTTAAACCTGCACAATCGCCATCGAATTCTTCTTGCTCATGAAAACAGAGACAGCAACGAGGTCAGGGGATTCACCAGCCCTATTGCAAGTTATAACGGTACTTTACTATTGAACCAGAAGTCGTGTAATAAAACAATTAGCAACCGTAAAAAAATGGTATTAATAATTTATTATTGCTAATTATATAAGTAACCTTCAGAGAGATACCCTTCCAAATATACCATTTTCCCTCGACTAAATTGTTAATACGAAAAAGTACAGTGAAACTTCTAAAATGAGTTTTCTTTAAATAGATAATTTTTAGAATTAGCAACTAAATAAAATTTTTATTTCAATGAGGATTTATACTTGATTATTCACATCCATGTGGTGATGAAACAACAGCACTATATAGCAGTAGATAAACTATTTTATTTTCATAAAAATGAATTTTTGGATGCATTTATACCTGTTTTTATCCCGAAGCCAGGCTTCGTGCAGGAATACGGGAAAGGGCGCCTTGTTGCCTGTGTAGTGTCTTTCGAAATTGTCCATCATGTATGCGTAGGTTTCTTTCGCAGTCGTGGGATAGGGGGTGCATGCATCCAGCATTGAACAGTGGAAATCAATCACTTCATTTCGTATGACAGATGTCCTTTTCCACTGCACCATGGGAAACAGCCATAGACCTAGGAGAAATCATGATTCGGTATTACTTTATACTAAAAACGTCATTCAACACATATTAACCCTTTGCAGTCGAGGGCTCCGGAGCGGAACCATTTAAAAGCTGTCTTCTAGCTCGAGGGCTCCGATACGGAGAAAATGCAAATAACAATATAAATAATGCGTTTCTTTTAATGCGTATATCAAACTTACATGTGAATAGGATCTTAGGAAAATAATAAATAACTTAATAATGAAATAATTTAAATGACTGAACTCCGGAGCCCTCGAGTGCAAAGGGTCAAACGACAATAAAACCAAAATGATCCTGCTTCAAGATTTTAAGCGGCCTGATGGCCAATTGGCTAGTTCTCTGGCCATATTGGTACCACAGGCTTCAAGTTCGAATCCTGGCAGCGGCAGGGATGTTTGTTGGGGGTTCGGAATCCACGTTCAACTATAGGTCCTGGTCTAATTAGCCTAAAGTGTGCACAAAATGATCATAGAGTGACAAACCAAACCAAACTAAATCAAGTTTTCAAATTCAACTTCTAGCAGTGTATTCTTACAATGTTATTCAGAACAAACGGGTTTTAAATCTTTCCCTTTTTTGATTTGTGGAGGTAAGAAGGTAATGATAAACTCTCTCCAAGATGCAATTTCTGGAGATGTTCGTTTCAAATTGCAATGGCGCCAGAAATGAATGTTTATCTACCTGAATAGCATCGTTATTTGTAAAACGGTAAGCTAATTTAAAGAATTCATAAGCCATCAATCAGAAGCGTTAGAAATCTACAAATAAAATTTATGTATGTTTCTATTAACAAACTAACTCCCTGGCACTACAGCCCATGTTGGGCCGAGGCTGTCTGCCTACTAGCAGAATTCGAGACAGATTTTGTTTGGCTTGTCACTTGTGCCCACTTTAAGCTAATTTGACCGGGACCTACAGTTTAACGTTTCTAGACAGGAGATGGTTACTTGTTACAGGGTTGTCAGCCGAACGTTGTAGAGCCGTATTAGACCGAGACCTACGGTTTAAGGTGGTTTTCCGAATTACTACAAACATTAATGGCATCTCCGGGACTCGAATCCGAACCCTCTGGCAACTATCACTCGACCATCAGGCCTTCGTATATTTCTATTAATGTAGCTAAATTTAATATATTTGGCCTTATACTAAAAACCATTAAAACAATCCCAATTAAGACAGTGTATAAGTAATGATAAGATAAATATTAATAATTAATTTCTCTGATTATTATTTTTGTCAATAGCTGATTAAATTTAAACTTTAAAACTTATAATTTTAAATCTCTTGGTAATAAATTGCAAATTTATGATTTCTATTGATTAAATTTGTGATTGTTTATTTATTTACTAAAAAAGTAAGTTCGAATACTTAAACGATATAAATAAGTAACCGATATATAGGTTTATACCAGGATAAGTGGATTTTGGGCATGGTGGTATCTGGCAATCTTGAAGGAATCCATGGTCCAAAGTGTAAGGCCATGCAGGTGGATCCATGAAAGCTCTGCTTGGCATGGAAGAATCGTAAACGAATTGGTTTTCTTTCAGCATTTCGAACGTACTGTCTCCAGAAGACTGCAGAAACGGAGCTCTGTGACCTTGAATTTCGGAAGAGGGGATGAGACCAAACTTGGACAGGATCTGGCGCATGCCGGTCATTTCCTCTTTCCATCGACTCAGAGAAGCTGTTTTCCACATCTCCGTACTGCTCTCATGCCTGTCGAAAAATGAATGAGTTCAATATTCTGTAATGAATTAACTGTAATAGACTTAACAATATATATAAGTTTAATTGGATATACAAAATAATGTTATATAACTCAAATAATAATAACAATAAATGATAATCTCATAACTTTTGTATAGCCCTAAAGCAATTATTAGCTATCCATTATAAGTTTGCCAGGGCAGTCCTTCTTTTAGATTCTCTAGCAGCCATCCAATCAATTACCTCTGTTGAATACTCGTTGACATCTGGGATTTTGTATTGTCAAGGATTGTTGAGAATTATCACTTTAAAGGGGGGGAACAAATCGTTCTTCAGTGGGTGTCTCAACATTGGGGTCTTTGGGGCAATGAACAAGCGAACTTCTTGCAAAAAGAGGTGCCAGCTTACTACAAAATCCTAATACAACCATTTTTTGTCAGACTCGTATAGCCCTAAAACATTGATGGTAGTAAGATGGAGGGTCTTCTAAAGTTGTTTCAACAATAGAAAGATAAAATTTTCTTTTAGAAACTGTTGTGTCTTACTAAAAAATATTAAAATGACTTTCACTGGTTATAAAAAAAAACAGAATTATAAATCGTAAACTTTCCATTTTCAGTTTAAAAAGTGTTCTTTTTTATATTTAAAAGACGGCTTAAATCAAAAACACATAATTTTTAATCTAAATTGTAATTGATTTAATATTATTTCGTCAACAATAAATTATTTTTTAATTAAAAAGAAGAGAGCAAAAAATAACGCCTGAAATATACCAAAAGAAATCGTAAAAATTAAACAAATGTCGGCTATTTATAATTCCCACCATTAATAACTATTTGTTTCATAGCACCTAAAAAAAAAAGGGAAGGCCAAAAACAGAGATGGATTGATGAAGTGGAAAAGGATCTGAAGAACCTAAAGATCACAAATTGGAAAATCAAAGCTCGAGAAAGACAACTTGGAGTTGTATTGAAAAATAATGGCCAAAAAATTAATAAAGCATACTTACGTTATGGAATGCACAGCTATGTCATGGCCTTGTTTGTACAGCTCGTTAACGAACTCGTAATCATTGTATTCATGGCTAACAAAGAATGTGGCACTGACAGGACAGCCATTGGAGTTGTTTTTCGCTTTCAACAGTTGGCGATAGGTATTGATGTTAAGGGTGGTCACTGCGTCATCAAACGTTAAGACAACGAACTGAGGGAGATTTTTCGTGTCTCCCTTTAATGGTACGACACCAAAGCAAGAGCAGTTAGGAGCCAGACAATGCGAAGGATCACAGCCGTTACCAGTCAGTACTTCTTCAGAGTAATCTGGATATAAATCATCAATGTAGTTAGCGAAGGCTCCTACAAGGAGTGTTGTGAACAGGAACGTCTTGAAAATCATGTCGTAGTAGTACAGAACTGGCTTTACAAACCAGGTTTGTAAATGGTGGAATCGAGATATTAATTTATAACCAAGATTTTTTTGTTTCTTTCTTTTCCTTTGGGGAAAATAATGGGAATTTTGGGGATTGAACAATGCTGATATAATGTCCGTGTTTTGAAATTCTTATCTTGACGATGTGCAATATTTTTGAAGGGTTGTCAAAGACGGATTTACTTGAATTGATATAAACTGACATCAGGATGTCATTTTTGTCACCGGTTTTCTCACATGTAATCCTTTTTAAATAAGTGTGCACAGCAAAAAATGATTTTGTGGAGTGGATATAAAATATTTCATCAAAAAATTATAAAATTTTGTTTATGTTAATATCAAAAATATAGTTCTGTGATAAAAGTATTTTTAGTCCATTAATTTAGTCCATTAAAGTCCATTTAGTCCATTTAGTCCATTAAAAGTAATTTTAATTTGTCTGCATCTTTAGACCATTTTAATCAATGTGAATCAATTTTTTCGCTATCAATTTGTGTAAACAATTAGCAAAGTTATTTGCAATATTTAATTAATATGTGTGTAGACTTTTGCTCTATTCATTACAAAAGTTAAAGTAATTCAAATTAAAATGGGAAAATATGTGTTATATTTATTATTGGCACGTAACATTTATTGCATTCCATTATTTATGAATTACGTACTGTGTTTGTTACCATAGTTCCTGGACTGAATGTTTACAATGTTAACCATATTAAATATAATTTACTAATCATAAAAAAATATATTGTAAAAAAAATTATTGGATAATATTTCTATGAAATTCAATTTTTTTAATAAAATATTTGACTTAATTGTTTAGACACAAAATTTGTATCACTAAATTTTTCTATTGAATGAAAGCATAAAATTATTTATTCAGATTAGTATTTAATTATTTGTAGAATTTTAATTAGTTTAATAAAGAAGTTTTCATTTTAAATTTTTTACTCGCAACCGAAATATTATTCATTATTTTTTTGTACTTATCTTAGTAAGTTATATGAAAATTAAAACTGTCGTCACATTCATGTGATTAAATTAAAATAAAAGAATTACAAACACTATTTTTAAAATAACTTTTACTAAAAACAACTATTTACAAAACGAATACATGAACTGTTACGCATCTAAACTTTAAACGAGACGTTCTTGTCTGTTCCAATGTTATAAGACAGTCTTTCAACATCAATAAATGGCGGTGCACTGTCGTAGTATTCGTCTTCTACTTTGGGGTCGTAAGATGAAGTAGAATGCATGGCTTCTTTTTTCTGTAGACTTTGAGCTTTAGCTAGTGCATCTACTTTCGCTTGTCTCTGCAGGTTCCCCGTTCTGTATGATTCTATATAAGGCATCATTGACTTTTGTTGTTCTGTGGACACAGCATATGTCTGAAGCCGGGGTGCTGGAATTATTTTGGGTTGGACAGCAGTGGATTGTCTAGAAATTGGAGCAGTTGTTTTGGATTGCAAGTAACTTGCTAAGCTGAAAGATGTCAAAGGTGAAGTGAAGTGTCTTCCAATGTCGTTCAAGTTGGGAATTCCAACGAATTTAGGCTGAGGAGCGGAAGTGGTGGAGGGTATATCTTTGGGAGTTGCTTTGGAGACAGGTTCTTCCTGTGAGAAAAAGCCAGTTTTACCAGATGAGTAGTGGACAACCCTTTTGTGACCAAGTTCATCGACTACACCATAAGTACCTGAAAAATAATATGAAACGACACATTTAACAATTACAAACGTTATTCAACCATACAATTGGACCAGAATCGTGGTTAAAGATAGTACATAGGCAACTATCAGAAATAGGAGTCGACTAGATTTCGATTCCCACTGCTGCTTTGAAAAACAAACGAATCTTTGAAAAACAAAATAATCTTTGAAGATTGTTGTAAAATATCTCATTTGATTTGACATACCTGCTGGAAGTTATTAGGGTTACTGAATAATCTGGGTTATCTGAATAATACACAAATGAGTAATCTCTAAAAGTCCTTCCGGAAGGTATAACCTCTATTCCACTACAATCCTGTCAGTTATCAGTACTGTCATCATTATGTATTCATACTAAGTGGAACATAAGGCGTTTAATGAAGAGAGAAATAAAATAATAAATTATTTTTTATGTATTATAGACGATAAACTTTACCTCGTCTTATTCATTTTTTTATGTTAACACTTTTTTCTGTAATATGATGCCTAGAACTTTTTATTTTTCAAATGTAGTGAAATATGAGAACTTTCCTAAAGATTAGAAATGGCAAATCGAAAAAGATTTTACTACTTTGTATTCCATATTTATTTTAATGAATGACTTTATTATTAACATTGTAAATTTATTTAAAAAACAAATTACAACATTATTTTTGAAGAAAAGATTACAGAATTGAATAATAATAATGAACAACGAGACTGAATAATGACAGATAAATACATAATATTTCACAATTTAGAACTTTCACAACTAAATTACTCTGCTTGCTACTTTGCTAAAAATTATCCGATTTCTAAGTAAATTATTATATATTAATCAGTTTCACTATTACTATTAAATTAAAGCAAGAAAGTATCGCAAATTTTAGTCTTCATATAAATCACGACATTGCCCGTTATCCTAATAAATACCAGTTTCCTTATACTTTAGATTTATTTATTTAAATTCTTGTTTAATATTAAGCCAAATTATTTTATTTCCTTCAAAATTTTATCTAAATACTAACAAATTCTAGATTTAATAACATATATTCAAACACATTTTAAAACTTAAATTTGAACACATTTTGAGGTACACTGAAGTGACAAAAGTCATGGGATACCTCTTAATATCGTGTCGGCCCTCCTTTCGCCCGGCGAAGTGCAGCAACTCGACGTGGCATGGACTCAACAAGTCGTTGGAAGTCTTCTGCAGGAATATTGAGCCATGCTGTCTCGATAGACGTCCATAATTGTGAAAGCGTTGATGGTGCAGGATTTTGGACACGAACAGACCTCTCGATGATGTCCCATAAATGCTCGATGGGATTCATGTCGAGCGATCTAGGTGGCCAGATCATTCGTTGGAATTGTCCAGAATGTTCTTCAAACCAATCGCGAACAGTTGTGGCCCGGTGACATGGCGCATTGTCATCCATAAAAATCCCATCGTTGTTTGAGTACATGAAGTCTATGAATGGCTGCAAGTGATCTCCAAGTAGCTGAACATAAGCATTTCCAGTCAATGTTCGGTCCAGTCGCACCAGAGGACCAAGTCCATGCCATGAAAAAACAGCCCACACCATTACGGAACCACCACCAGCTTGAACAGTGCCTTGCTGACAGTTTGGGTCCATGGCTTCGTGGGGTCTGCGCCACACTCGAACCCTACCATCAGCTCTTACCAATTGAAATCGTGACTCATCGGACCAGGCCACGGTTATCCATTCATCTAGGGACCAACCGATATGCTCACGGGCCAACGAGAGTCGCTGCAAGCGATGTCGTTCTGTCAGTAAAGGCACTCGAGTCGGTCTTCTGCTGGAATAGCCCAAGAAAGCCAAATTTCTCCGCACAGTTCTAACAGACAAGTCCCTTGTACGTCCCACATTGATTTCTGCGGTTATTTGACACAGTGTTGCTTGTCTGTTAGACTTTACGACTCTTTGCAGACGTCACCGGTCTCGGTCGTTAAGTGCAGGCGGTCGACCACTGCGCTGTCCATGGTGGGATGTTATGCCTGAAATTTCATACTCTCGGCACACTCTTGACACAGTGGATCTGGGAATGTTGAATTCCCTAACGATTTCCGAAATGGCACGACCCATGCGTCTAGCTCCAACTAACATTCCGCGTTCAAAGTCTGTTAATTCCCGTCGTGCGGTCATCATCACGTCAAAACCTCTTCACATGAATAACTTTAACAGAAATGAAAGCTCTGCGAAAGCATTGCGCATTTATATCTGTTCTACGCGATGCTACTGCCATCTGAAAATTTGCATATTGCTATCCCATGACTTTTGTCACTTCAGTGTATAATAGTAATGTAGGTATTCTGTAATCGTTCGTTGCCATTTTTGAACAGCATCCTATTCTCATCACTTCTTTTCAAACACGTATTTAATTTTTTATTAACTTTGAAAAATTTTTAATTAAATACAAATAATTTTTATAGCAAATATTTTAAAGAATTTCATCGCTTTACACAGATTAATTAACATAAATTGCTACGAATTTTCAGTATTTTTATCCTTGATCGGTTATGTTTTAATTCATTAAGAAATAATCGATTCATTGCAACGTCATATAATTCAACAATGCTAAAATTTAAAAAGTGTTTCTGTTTCTCTAATAATAAAAACAGAAAGTCGCTGTTATCTTAGTAAAAAGACATTAACATAAACACATTTTAAGTTGAAATTTATGATTAAAATTAACGTAAATCCATAATTTATTACAACCTTGAAGGTCTTAAACTTTTGTATCTAAGAGGAAAAAAAAAAAAAAAAAAAAAGCATAAACTAATAATTTGAAGTGTAGGACATAAAATCTAAGTGTAGTGGTTAGTAGAAGAAAAATGAAAGTGAAAACCAAGTGTCCTTGAAATGTTTTAAGAAAACTTTTCCTTGTTTCAATAAACATTACTTTTAACTACCTCTCTAAGTACCCATAATGGGAAGAAATAAAAATAATTTCAGTATGATAAAGGTTTATATCCGGTTTGCTTTTTTGTGCAGAAATTTATTTTATTTCTCGCCAATTATTGTATCCTAAGTAAGAAATATAAAAAAAATCTGGATAACTTTAAAATTACAAATTACATAATTTTTAAATAAATTTTTTCCCTTAAAAGTTATTTCAAGCGTATTTTTGTTTTTAATATTATTATACTTTTTAAGTTTAATGAATTATAATTTATTAATTTGTTATTTATATATTTTTATTATATATAATTATAATTAATTATCAATAAATATATATATGTGTATATAACACAAATATGCTTGGAATTGGAACTATTGTTATTTGTAAATTAGTCAATAGTACTAAACCTAACAACAAATGAAAACCTAGCGAGTAAAGTTTGTACTTTTAGGTGAAATCAGATTGGCTAAATAAAATAAGTGAATAATTAACGAATTTTTTACTTGAACTTGACAATTTTTTACATTCATGACTAAATAAAATGAATGTATTGACCTTTTGTCGCGCAGCAAATGAATCATTAATCATTACAGATTGCAAGGCGTTAAAAATCTAAAAAATTAAAAAATCATAATTGAATGATTGGTTTTTTATTTCTATTACAACCACCCAAACATCCCCATACCCCCTACACTCACACGCGCGCGCGCGCACACACACACACACACACACATATATAGATATGCAAATTGGTCATGTTTCTAATACATTCCTTGTCCATTTTTTCTTTTGGTTTTGGTTTTTGTGTTCATGTATTGTGTTACATACTCGTACAAACAGAGAAAGAGAGAGAGGAAAAAGAATTACAGTAAATCAGTACACAAGAGAAGAATCATGGAATGGATAACGAGGAATTTTTCAATTACATGATCAATTTGTATAAGAAAGCCATGAAAATAGCCTTCGATATACACTGAAGTGACAAAAGTCATGGGATACCTCTTAATATCGTGTCGGCCCTCCTTTCGCCCGGCGAAGTGCAGCAACTCGACGTGGCATGGACTCAACAAGTCGTTGGAAGTCTTCTGCAGGAATATTGAGCCATGCTGTCTCGATAGACGTCCATAATTGTGAAAGCGTTGATGGTGCAGGATTTTGGGCACGAACAGACCTCTCGATGATGTCCCATAAATGCTCGATGGGATTCATGTCGAGCGATCTAGGTGGCCAGATCATTCGTTGGAATTGTCCAGAATGTTCTTCAAACCAATCGCGAACAGTTGTGGCCCGGTGACATGGCGCATTGTCATCCATAAAAATCCCATCGTTGTTTGAGTACATGAAGTCTATGAATGGCTGCAAGTGATCTCCAAGTAGCTGAACATAAGCATTTCCAGTCAATGTTCGGTCCAGTCGCACCAGAGGACCAAGTCCATGCCATGAAAAAACAGCCCACACCATTACGGAACCACCACCAGCTTGAACAGTGCCTTGCTGACAGTTTGGGTCCATGGCTTCGTGGGGTCTGCGCCACACTCGAACCCTACCATCAGCTCTTACCAATTGAAATCGTGACTCATCGGACCAGGCCACGGTTATCCATTCATCTAGGGACCAACCGATATGCTCACGGGCCAACGAGAGTCGCTGCAAGCGATGTCGTTCTGTCAGTAAAGGCACTCGAGTCGGTCTTCTGCTGGAATAGCCCAAGAAAGCCAAATTTCTCCGCACAGTTCTAACAGACAAGTCCCTTGTACGTCCCACATTGATTTCTGCGGTTATTTGACACAGTGTTGCTTGTCTGTTAGACTTTACGACTCTTTGCAGACGTCACCGGTCTCGGTCGTTAAGTGCAGGCGGTCGACCACTGCGCTGTCCATGGTGGGATGTTATGCCTGAAATTTCATACTCTCGGCACACTCTTGACACAGTGGATCTGGGAATGTTGAATTCCCTAACGATTTCCGAAATGGCATGACCCATGCGTCTAGCTCCAACTAACATTCCGCGTTCAAAGGCTGTTAATTCCCGTCGTGCGGTCATCATCACGTCAAAACCTCTTCACATGAATAACTTTAACAGAAATGAAAGCTCTGCGAAAGCATTGCGCATTTATATCTGTTCTACGCGATGCTACTGCCATCTGAAAATTTGCATATTGCTATCCCATGACTTTTGTCACTTCAGTGTATATATATATTTACATGCTTCCTACAGTACCATCAAAAAAGTGTTAACAAAAACAGAAAAAATTATTCAGCAATCGAATTTTGTACAAGCTGCCGTGATGGAAACTGAAATATATATATTATATATTTATTACTGAAAAATTAATTGCTGTAAAATCATGAAATCATGATTTTATATCATTTATTCATTATTTTACATCGTTATTCATAAATATTATATGAAGTTATTGAGGTTTATTAATCCGAATAACTATCTTCGGAAAAGTCATTTGGAAAATATGAAAAGGGGGAAGTTTATTTTATGCTCTTTTCTTATTATTTTATAATTATAAAAGGAATTAAAAAAATAGCTATAAACCAGAGGTTTTTTTTACAGAAGTTGGATTTCAAATGAAACTTTGTAAATTATTTTGATTTTCACGAAAACTCGCTCTAGTTTGAGAAGCACTGATAATACATCTACCCAATTTCTATAGAAGCAAACATGTTTGAAATTCTGGGAATTTAACGAAATGAACCACAAACAAAGGTGTTATTTTAACGAAAAACTTGTTTCACCTAAAGCAAATTAAGCCTTGTGCGCTGCCATACCACCAGTGATTCGAGGTCGTTTATGTGAGAGATAAAATAAAAGACCTTAACTCGATTTCAAAATATTCAATCACCACCAAAAACAAATATTCCGAAAAAAAAAAAAAAAAAATCGAGCACAAATAACTAGCGCAAATTTAGGTTTTCCCGGTTGAAAATGCTTCTCCGCATTTCCGTATTGTTTCAAAAAATTTATAGAGCCATTAGTGTCTCTCTTAGATATATTTTCTTGCTCCACCTTTAAAAAAAGTGTGACACCATTTTGACTTCTTTTTTCTTTTTCTGATATCAGAATGAAGATTTGTAATCAGTGTTCTAAAGCTGGAAACATGCGTTGGAGAACGTGAATTTAAATTACTCATGTTGCTCGTGGATTGCTTTTCTTTACATAAAGGAGATTGATATCGGTAAAATACATCCGGCACAAAGCTTGCATTATCCAGGCGTCCAATTTCTAAGATCAAATCAAACTTGGTTTACTGATGAAGTAATCATGTACTGTTTTATTTTTTAAAAATATTTGGAAAGCTTTTAACATTTTTATTAATCCAATTTTAATTTTAATAGCAAAAATTTTCCGACTTTTGTTTTTTGATGCACTCTTTGGCTCATTATAAAGATTCTCATTCTTACATATCGAGTGAATTTTTTATTGTTTTAAAAATTTCAATTTTTTTAACTGCTTAATAACGAAGAAACTTCCCCCATTACAGAAAAACAATATATTTGGTTTCTCGTGATAATTTTCTGTAACGATTTGTTAATTATTTTTAGATAATTTTGCAGATTTTTTTTCTTTACTTTTGAGTTATTCTCACAAAAGCCGGTAGCAGCTGAAAAAATTTAATGTTTTTATTTCTATAATTCCACGTGGAAAATATAATGTGCCTTTATATATAACATAACTTTAAAAAATTTTTTCGCATCGGAAAAGTAATCATTTTAGACTGACGATGCGTTTTCGCAACATTGACTTATTTTCATCATTATTTAACATTTTGTGACTTATTTCCACTTTTGCTCCCTTATTTAGAAATATCCTCTCCCTCTTATAAATGAAAAATTAAATTTTATTCAGTTCAAATGGAAAAGCATTTGGTCCTTAATGGACTAAGATCATTCCTAATTGCAACGCCAAATATATAGCAGGTTTAGCATTTATGAGGTGCCCGCGGGCTTTAACGGCCGAGTGGCTAGCGCTCTGGCGCTCGGTACCGCAGGTTTCGGGTTCGAGTCCCGGCGGTGCCATGGATGTTTGTAGTGGTTCGGAATCCACTTTTAACCGTAGGTCCCGGTCCTAATAGGATCGTAGAGCGTTGCGGGGGCATTGTTACTCCGTGTCCGTGGCTTATCTTCAAGTGACACGCGCCCTCTGGGTCAATGCAAAGTGAGTAACGTCTTAAGGCATCCGAGACCAAGCCGTCCAAGTGTTTGCCAGCTGCATTAGAACCAAAAAAAGACCCTTCTATTTGGCCGGACGTGGAAACTTTCGATTAGCTTTGCTCCTCTAATTTGGAAGCCCACAGTGCAATTCATGTCACTCCGAAAGGTCCTCTATTGAAATTTATTACATTTTAGTGCCATTCACATTGGAAAGTGTGAACCACAGAGTAAATAAAAAGTGTAAGGAAAACACACTAACACAAAATAAAGCAACTAGTTTATCAAAGTGTGTTATATAGTAATGCTTGATCGACCACAGAATTTAGTTTGTGAAATACAAAATTTAATTCCGAATTTCACACGTAAAATGTGAATGTAATGTAAGAAAAAAATTGCTGACAGTTACTTTACGTCCAGACGGTTGAGCTAAATTCCCATCAGATACTAAAATCACATGTCGCAAAACGTCAAACTATCAGAAACCTGAGTGGGCAGAAGATTAGATTTCTGATTGGCCGATGTTCTGTGACTTGCAATGGATATTTAGCTTCATTTTACTTTATTGAAGTGTGCTATAATGTTTGTCCTAATATACAATTTTGTTTTGGAAATGCAAAACTTAATTACGAATTTTGCGCTTATACTATAACATAATGTAAAAAACTACTACAAAAATTGCAAGTATCTAGTTGCATTATTTATTACATTACTTACAAATGATTACTTTATTTTATTAAAAAATGCTACAATGCATATTCTAAAAAAATGAAATCACTTGTTCTAAATTATCAGGTTTACTGAGTGACTAATTAAATAAAAAAGAAAAATGAGTTTTAGTGTGGTTGTTTCTTATTATTTGATTTTTTATTTCCGTTTTACAAGTATTCAACTATTTTTACTCAATTGCTGTTTTAATATCATTACTGAAAGAATCGTAATTTTTGCGTTATTATATTTCAAAATTTAGAATGAAGTTAATTTCATGTACAAATTTTGTTATCAACAACAACAACAACAACAAAAAAAGGTTCAGTTTGGACTTAAGAAATTAGTATCTGTATTATTTTTATTGCTGTTAATGATAAAATGATGAATTCGCCCAAAACAAATTAAAACTTATCGAAAATAAATTGCAAAACAGTCATATTTTACATAATTAGGCATCTACGATTTATTAAAACAGCGATCAGTTTGAACTTCGCTGGTGTACTAAGGCAGTGATTCATTGAGAGAGCGAGAATCAATATCAGGACCAGAGGCATTATTTCTTTAAAAATCTATTTTCCCACATTTATGTATAACTTTTTGTGTCTAATTTTGTAAAGCATTTCTCGTGGGAGCGGGATTTATGTGTTTACATTTTGTATTGGTAAAACAGGATGTTATTGGCTTTGGCAGAATTTTGACGAAAAAATGATGTATCGACAAGAATATCTTCATCAGTTCATGCAGGAAAGTCTCTTTGTTAAAAAAGAGAGAGAAAAAAAATACAGTAGTTGACACTTTGCAAGTGTTTTTAAAACTAAAGTTGTTACAAGCATGTCAAAAATATATTTTGCTTATTGCAGAGTCCAACATACGGCCAGCATTGGTACGAATGTGTGTTTCTTTAAACATTCATGTTTTTATTACATTTATTTATCTCTAATTACAAAAAAAAAAAAAAAAAAAATATTTGATTGTTTTATTCTTTGTAAGATTTATTTATTTCAATATCTGGCCCGACTCGTAGCTCAATGGTAACGTGCACCTCTGGTGGGCATTAGGTCTGAGGTTCAATCCACTGGTGGCATTGTTATAAACGCTGTTTTAAAAGAGGAGACTCGATGGCGCTTGTAATGTTCAGCCTCTTGCCTCATAAGTCGGACTCTGGTGGGAGTTTTTAGGGTTTTTTCCCCATAAGATATGCCGATGTGTAGTAGTTGTTCCTAAAAGTCCTCCCAGAAGGTATTGCCTTCCTTCTTCAGCGACTTGGAGCCAAGTTAGACTTCTATCTACGGGTGCTCTATGACAACAGAAGCTGCCCCCTTTCCCCTCCATCCATGAGTAGACTACTTATGGGGTGTTCGTAAACCCTCAGATTATAAGTTGGTATTCGTTCCAAATTGCGGTGGCAAGGAACGTACAGCAGGCTGCATGCGGTACAATTTGGGTAACGTTGAATTTGTTACATGTTACTTGTTTTAATGACGAATAACTTTAGGCCAAAGTGCATGGTGGTTGAAAATAACAAAACGTCTGTTCACGTTAATCATTGATTTTTTTAATTATTATTTTTTAATATAACTTGTAACTGCACAACTTTGCTTCTTAAAACAGTGTGAGAAACTTTAATGTCTTTCCAGAAGACTTTATTATGTCTGTCCTTCACTTGAGATTTTATTGGAAGAATTATAGAAATTTTCAAACGGAAGACACAGTTTTTTAAACAATAATGTAGCACTTCCTCTAGGCTATTATTAATATTATTAGCATTATACGACCAGAACTCATTTAAAATAACAGATACATAATCTTTTCATTAACTATTACTTAATTTGAAACTCTTACCCGATATAGTTCCATCAGCCAATCGTATTTCTTCTCTGAAACTTTGACCCAGAGGTCCTTTTCCAGTATAGTAACCAAATTTGTAGTTGCCGTCTAATTCATGCCCTATGTTCACGTAATGCAAGGGTGCTGCTTGGTAGACGTTTTTCACTGCGGTGGGCTGCGTTGGTTTAGTGGAACTTGGATAGGGCATTTGATACTGACAGGAAACTGTTTTGATTAGCGCACATGTAAATGCCTGCAATATAATAATGAAAATGACTAACTAAGCGCTAAATGTTGCTTCAGCTGTATTTATCTATTCATATATATTTTACTAACAGATATCACCCTTACAGAAAATGAAAAGAATGTATTTTTAGTAAATTTTATGTTTAATATTTTAAATAACTCGCCTAAAAATTCTTAAAATTGTTTAAATAATTGATAGACTTCTAAATAAAGAAACTATTTTTTTTCAAGAATTCCCAATTTTTTTTCCTCGCTTTTAATCTGTTAGCATTTATTTTAAGAAAATAAAAGTCTTAGTTTTAAAAAATAAATAGAAAACTAATATTATTAATTTTCTACCTTATTATTAATAATATTATTGTTTCTATTATTTTGCAATAATTTAACTAATAGCGCCAATCATTTTATTTAAGACTAGTCCTATCTGGTCTGGAGGTTCTGATCTGATGGCAATAAAACAATAAGATTTCTGTTTAATTAAAAGCTGATTATTAAAAATATCTTTGTATTTTTGGTTATGAAGTTTTGGAACGCATTAATAAATTCAGAGAAAAAATTCAATTTCTAACTGTTATAGTCTTTAAATTAATTAAGCTAGAACATATACATATAAATACATCCATATTATATGTATATATACATATTATAAATGTATATATATATTTTCTACAATTTTATTAATTTTTTAATTTAATGGCTTTTAATTCAGTTTTCGTTTAAAAACAACCAATGTCAGAAAAATGAATACCTTCTATTTTACATCCAAGATCGAATGAAATTTTTTTTTCTCAAGAATAAATAAAGACTTTAAAAGTTAACTTAATATAAAAATATAACAAACCATATTTATTAATAGTCATAAGCCAAAAATTAACATTTTACAATATTTAATACATTAATTGTCATTATATGTTAGTGAAATGTACTGATATATTTGAAAATTACTTTTAAAAAATTTCTTTACTTATTCATTTAATTGATTTGATTATTATTACTTTCATATAAAGTTCACTACTTTTACACAAGAGAACACTTTTTTCAAGAAAACTTACCAGCAAGTGCACCATGATGCCTTTCTTTTTTTCACAGTGAAGCGACTGTGTCAGGAGTGAGTCACGAATGAGTACGATGTCCCTCGAGCCTTTCGCCTTTATAGCTGAATATTGAATATCATTGTCACTTTCTTCAATGCTCCAGGTATTCAGGTCACTATTTTGCAGCGGATTTGAATAAAAAAATGGGCCCAGTTACCGAAAATTCAACCTGCCGCGAATCCACTTTGTCATGCAAATGTACATCAGTCTTGGTTCTTCGTTAGCTTCTCGAAAGGTATGAAAGACATTCTTCTTTTTTTCCTTGTTATTTAAAAAAATATATATTCGAAATTTAGCTATTTGCTGGCGGATTTTGTTCTATGTTTAATTTTTTTACAATACTCAACGATATATGAAGAAGTTTTTTTTTGTTTGTTTGTTTGTCTATAACCTTTGACTTGAGGTCATTCGTCAAAGAAACTTAAAACAATCAGCAGATTCAGTGTTACCCAGACATGCTATGTAGGGCCTGATATAATGCAGCCTTATTGTGTGCCATCACAATTTGTAACAAACTCACCTAGGTATGAACAGCTGAATCAGCATCTTATTCTTTGGGTCCAGCAGAAGGACTTTAGTCACAGAAAAGTTCAATTTTATTAGCGCTGTTTGGAACCAAGTATCCTCAAACCTAAATTCTAACACGCTTTTCATCAGACCGCTACGCTTCACACACATTTCACCCCGCAAAGTGGGATGAACACCCCCAAGGTAGAATGGTACTTCCTCTTCCAGTTTAAGAAACTCATTACAACTTACAAATTTATCATTCCCTATTCCCCACATAAACTCGAAAGGTTTCGGTTCTGTATCGTTGCAAATCGGAGTCCCATGGAAACTTAAGGCACTATCTACAAGCCGTCTAGTATAAAAATTTCAAGAATAAGATGCATCAGTACTAGTTTGACAAATTCTTAGGCTGTATATTTTCCAGGATTTTATATGTAAATTTTATAATTATAAATTATAAATCCTATTTTATATGTGATTGTTCCATTATTATAGGTTGCTTTTCATATATGTTTGTTTCAAATTTTTTTTTTGTATTCCAGATATTTATGAAACAGGTTCTACTGTAATTAAGATTGACTTATTTCTCTGGATATTAACAAGTTTTTTTATTAGTTTCTAGGTTTTTAAAGTCTAACTATTATTTTGTAACATCGTTAATTGTAGCAATATCCACTTAAAGAGATTTAAGGATCGTACTCTTCAAATTCTTTTTAATGTACTTAATTTAGATGATTATCCAATAGTGCATAAAACATTAAACTCCCATTATCCATACTCCTGTACTGGCTAGTGTAGTCCCCATCATGAGTAGATCAACAGGCTATGAGGAACTGAGTTATGAGTTATTGTTGAGACGACCACAAAAGTTTCAAGCGTGTTTTTGTTGCAGGGCAACCGCTGACGTCACGCCCCTTACTCATAGATGATTTTCCCCGTAGAGGGTTTCAGCGTGTTCGAGTTGAGTGTTGCATTGAGGTGTGGTAGTACCTGCCACAACGCTATATAGAGATGTAAAATGTACTTGATATTTATTTTTGTAAATATCGTACTTAATTTTATGTGTGTAGTAAAATAAAATTTATGTAATTAAATGGAGTCTGTGATCAGTTTTATATCAATCATAACAGAAATCAACCCCACTCCCCATTATTGTACTGGCTTATGTATATTTTATTTTCTAAGTTCTTTTTATTCATAAACAGCTATTTAAAATCATTTCGGTAAAAAAAAAACGGCAATCTACATTTTTGCATGATATTTTTTCCCTAATAAAATTTACTCAAACTAAAAATGTGTTATTTTATGTAGCTACACAACCACAGCTCGTATTTGTTAGTTACACATATTAAAGAATTGTAAAGAGTCATATGTCCACTAATCATTCCCGTTTGTACATTTTTTTATCTTTTTTTTGCGAAAATTTTCTACCCACTACTTTATTAGTCCCACTATAGAAAGTTTTTTTTTTTTATTGTTAGATAGAGCTTACAGATTACTTTGAGTAGTATCAATTTAATTATGGCCAATCAGTAGTTTTTAATTCTTTATTACTTTTTTTCATACTACTATCCTTCACTGCCACGTACGATACCGTTTAAGGATACGACATTGCCCGATTAAAATCTGCAATAAAAATTAAAATATTAGTCGTTTCCTTGCCGCCATGTTACGCCTATTCAAAGAACATAATGTCATTCAAATTGCTTTTTTATTTTTTTTCCTAACCAAATCCACCGACAGGATTTTCTTTCATTCTAATTGTTCTTTAATAATTTAAATGTCTGTGAAAAATATCGCCTTATCTCCTTTCATTGATATATCTATCAAAGATTAAGAAGTCTTGTATCTTAACAGACATTGCAGAAACTTATTATTCATATGACCTTAAGAATATTTAATGATAAACAGGAAATTATTTATTCGTTTTTTATTTTATCTTATTATGTCTTTATTTTTTATGTTATCTTTTTCTCTTCATTTATCGTTTAATTTTAAAGCTTTTTTTTAAATAAATTCAATTAAAAATACTTTTACTTTGATTTTCTGATTTCCTTATCGTCCAGAATGAAATTTTTACATTCTTTCCTACTTTTCGCTATTTAAATACATCGAGTTCCGTTTTTTAATTTTAATAATTTTGTTTGTAAATTTATAGAAAAAATTGATATTAATGTATCCTTTTAAATTAAAAATTAAAATATATATATATAAAAATAAATAAAGGTATAAATTTCCATTCTGAAAAATTACAATGATTCTTTCATTATGAAATTTCTATTTAACAAGAATATCACTTATTCTGATCAAATTCTGAAACCTAAAATTCAACATGTATTATATGAAAATTCATGAATAATTATTTAGTAATAAAAATTAAATTTATAATATTGGTATATACCATAGCGCAATCAATATCCAGAAAGGCCTAATGCTTATGAATTGAGGAATATATATATATATATATATATATATATATATATATTAGACTTTTACTACATTTTCAACAACACAGCCGTATCTTTTAAAATTTTTTTCAATATTATGTGTTAATTAAACTGCATAAATATTTTTATCACCAAAAATTATCTCAAGAAGTTGTTTTTTTCATAGATTATATTTATCTTTTCATGAAGTAATAATTTTATTTGATAATTGCATGGAAATATTCATAAATTGAAAAATTATGACAATTATTAGAATATTTAAAACAAAACAAAATAAAAATTTTGTTAAAGAATTTTATTTTAAAAACCAAAAGAACTTTTTAATTTCTACTGATGTTAATCTGCTTTCAAAATTTTTATAAAATATGTCGTTGTTGAAATCTACATTTTAGTAATACAGAAATAATCGAATATTTAGCACAACTAAATCAATAAAAATGTTATGCATATCAACATTCAAAGTATGCAAGATTATCATTTAATTGGCAGACAATCATCAACAAAAAATGCAAATTAATAATATCATTATATCGATACATATCTTTTTATTCATGTGGTTTTTGAATAACACACAATTATCTAATTAATAACTCTAAATGAGTCTTCTATAAATGGATCGAAAATCTATTGAAATTTATCAGCCGAATGTCTGGTAAATATCAACAGCAGTTAATGAAAAAAAAAAGAAAAAGTTAATGATACTCTACCTCAAGGATTTTGTCTTCAGAATAAATGAAGCATAAAATTTTACCAAATAATGAATGAAGCTAAACATTGAAAGCGATAAAGAAATAAATCAAGTTGTTATTTGCAATTTAATTATTTGCAATAATAATTATAGACTTGAAAATAATAACCTTTAAAATATGCTATTGAAATGAACAGAACATACCCTGAATATTTAGAAGCAGAAAGAAAAATTTTATTATTATTATAATTATTTATATATAGATATATGATGTAATCTCCTAGGCCGATATACAGGTAATCCATAAAATTTAGAATTTAATGTAAGAACAAAACGCATCACTGCCATCTTAAAAAATAAAAAACACTAGAATTCCAAACGATTTCCTCTTCTTGAAAAATCTTAATTTCACGTTGAAATAAAATAGTTTTTGCTTTTACCAGACGATATTTTAGAACTATTGCACATTATTTAATTGATTATATAATTATTTTCTCATTAATGAAAGTTAAATGAATATTATGTATAAAAAACACCATCTGAAAGAAATTTAAAAAGAAAACTATTGAAATTAATTAAAAAAATAAATAAAATAATAAAAAATAAACCAATTGGCAGTAAAAGAAATTTTAAAAAAAAGCCAAACAATAAGAATAATTGAAAGTCGTCGGCACGAATAACCCCTCTCCTGAAAACAATTTTTTAGCAAAAAAAATTACTTAGCAATCATTTTTTAGGGAATTTTTAAAAGTGTAAAAATACTTTCTGATACCCTGTATTATTCCCGTCACAAACTAGTTTATTATCAGATTAATTAACAAAAAAATTACTTTAATTTTTCACAAAGAAAATTATTATAACTAGTTTTAAGAATTATTCTATAATGATTATTTTCGTATTGATAAGAGGATTAAAAATTTCATAAGAAAATGAATATGAAATTTTTACAGAACTTTTCAGTCTACATATTTTCGTAATTTTAAATTCTATTTTATAGTGTTTTCTAAACTATTTAAAAAATAAATCAAATAATTGTAAGATATTTAAAACCACTTAAGCAAAATACAAAATAATATTTTTAATATTTTGTTAAATTGATCTAAAAAATTTGTTTTAGTCTTATTTAGAATAAAGCAATTCACCGAGAAACTAGTCAAGTGTTCAAACTTCTGTGCTCTATTTACTTGATTTTTACTGTCTTGAAATTTATTGAGCAGCAATAATATATTTTTGCCGTAAAAATTTATTATGTCTTTTTTTTTTTAACATTTCTTTAACGTAACAATATATAAATTTTACATATTAAATTAACCGAAACAGTACTTAAATGTAAAAAGAAAAAATTATCAAGAGAAGTTGAATTGAAGAAAGGAAAACAGAACAATTGAAATATTGCTTATGAGTACATAATATCTACGATAATAATTACAATGTAATCAATAATAATGTTTCAACATAGCAGTAGTTAATTATGATGGGGAAGAATTCTAGTTTCCTCTTTAATCATAATTTAAAATAACCATCAAATCTTGTTTACTAATTATATTAGTCTTGAAAATTCCATGACTATCATTAAAAACTTATAAACTGGTTTTTATACGGAAACTGTGGACTGTTTCATGTCTACTTCAAGACAAAATTTTGAAATTAAACAAACGATTGAACATAGCTGAGATAAATAGCAAATCTTTCTATTCAGGTTGATCTTTATTGGCTCTGTATTTGATTTTTTTGGTTGGATTTTTTCTTTGTTCTCTCTTTCACTGTTATTTCTTTGGGCAGAGCTACAAATATGTTTTGGGTGAAATGGTTCTTGAATTTCTTAACTCCATTTTGAATTGTTTTCTCAAAATTGGCCAAACGGTGTTTTCTCACACAAGGCCAAATGCAGTATACAGTTATTTGAAAAGAAGTAGAAAATAATTCTTCAAATTTAGTTGAGAGTATTAACAAATTCATTACGTTTTTTCTTTTCTTTCAAAAAAGATTTCTGTAAGTTTAAGAGAAAAGAAAAAAAAAACTCAGCTTTGACCAAACTTTGTCTCTTGACATTGGTTAAAATACATATTTGATTTTTACGAACGCACTCACACTAATGCTTCAACTTGAAACTTGTGGATCGAACGACAACTTTTTGAATGGAGTCTTACTTTGACATGTTAATAATATTTCGATATAAGAACACAAAGTCTTTTAGGAGGATTTTCAAGGGTATCGCCATCATTGGAACAACAGCTCCATGGTGGGCCAAAACCATCTGTCGCTGGAAAGATTTCTAGACAGTAGACGTTTATTTTCAAAGGTAACTGCCACTATATAGGAAAATTCTCACCAAGTTGACTAAGATGATGCTCCTCTGTCATAATCTCCTTTGAATCTATTTCTTTTTCAAACCAACTTGTTTATACTTATGGTTCGACAATGCACAGGTGTCTCGACTTGCATGTTAATTAAGCATGAAAACACTACCACTAAGCAATAAAGTTAGTACAAAATACATAATTATAAAAACAACAACAACCATGGATTGTTTTAAGTACATATATGAACTTTAAGCTGATGTCGACCATCATTAACAACAACGGCTTAATGCAAGTTCCGGTTACATTCTAATACATTATTCATGAGATAAAACCTTTATTAATTAAATATAAATGACAAATAAATTTCTCTTGCACCCATATCACGTGTATAAATAAAAATCGATTGAATACCAAAGGTGGAGTTAATCAGTTGTCTTTTTACTTTATCCTTGAGCCGCACCGGTTGCTACAAACGAAAAAAATGGTTACATGTGCGGTAAATCTATAAAACTCGAAGAAGTAAGAGATTCACTGCAACGTCTGGAAAAATCAGTCTAAGGTGGGCGGGACCCTCAATTGAGGGCGAGGCCACTTCTTATGTCACGTGATAAGGACCCGAATGCACCCCTTGTCCACAAAGATACGGAAGTGTCCTTGCGAATATTCCGGCTTTCGTTTTGCCACACACACCCGATCCTAGAACAAGCTGCAGGCTTAAGACCTTGGAATGGCAGCGCAGGGTGAGGGGATGGGAGAAAGTAGAACGTATTTTATTCGAAGATGATCGAAAAGAAGATTTCTTCATCATTTTAAAACATTTCTTCATGGCTTTTTTCTTAAAAAAAAAAAAAAAAAAAAAAAGATTCGATAAAAAGTAGACCTCCAGGAACCTTAAAACCCAATTGTTTTTTTTTACTTACAGAAGATCTTTGGCAATGCTTTTGGAATGAAATGGAGCCAGTCGTGACTTGGACACAAACAAAGGCATTAACTTTTAAGAGATTGCGAAAGATTCTTCCCCCAAAACATCATGATTTTGGTGTTTATAACAGCGAGAGAGAGGGAGTTTAATTTGAAAGTGAGAAGAAAATCTCTGTGAAGTTTCACGATAAAAAAATATATATATTATCTGATGGTGTTTTTTACTATCGCTACTTACAAAAATTTACCTACTGTAGTGTTTTGCCTACACATTCAAAATTTTTAGTAGTATTTATTTTTTATGCCATTTTCTTTCAGCTTCCAATGTTTTTATTATTATTATTATTATTAGATTCTTTTCTCTATGTTTGAAATATATAGAGAAAATGACATCTATTATATATTTCTAATACACTGAAATTTACGACTTGTGCATTAAATATGTATTTTTATGTACATGGATATATTTTTCTCATATTTTGTTTATATTACTTTCGGAAAAGTATAAGAATGACGTTAAACTATATACTCTATCAATTAATCTTTAAAGTAGATGCAAAAATAAATAATTAGTTATCATTAAAGTCATTTTATTTTTCCTGTCGTTATTTTATTATTCTGGTTAAAGTTAAAATCAAAAGTTTTTTTTTTTTTTTTTTTTATCCTACTTGGTAGACAGCAACATCTAGACCAAGTCCAAGCACCGTGTGGTCTTATGGAAGGAGGGGCAGCTTCTATTTGTGATGGAGCACCCGTAGGTAGGAGACTGACTTGGCTCCGTGTCGCTGAAGAAGGAGGGCAGTGCTTTTCGGGAGAACTTTTAGGGGTAAATACCCTGCATTTGCTTGTCATGTGGGAAAAACACGGAAAACTCTCACCAGGTATTCCGACTAACTAGGCAAGATGCTGAACATCCCAAACGCCATCGAATCTCCTCGTTTTTGTGAAACAGTGTCTACAACAAAGCCGCCTGCGGATTGAACCCTAGCCACCAACGTTGTCCCTGAGCCACAAGTCGGGCAAAAAATCGGAAAATGAAAAGTAAATTTTGTATATTGTGTATTCAATTGAGTTCAACTTTAAAGTCTCAAATGTTTCGGCACCTTTGAAAATAAAGCTTATAAATATATGAAAATATTTTATATTTACGACATTTACTTCGAATTATTTGATGTCTTTTAAAGATATATTTAAAACAAAAAATGATATTATTAAAAAAATTGATAAACAAAAATTGATATTGTTTTTATTTTACTTTTGAAAAATACATTTAAAAAAATTGAAGTGATATATTTATGTAAATAGAACCAACATTTTTAGTTAAAATTTAGTGATTTTAAGAATTTTATTAGTTTGCTTTGGAGTTAAGAACCGAAAGTGCTTAAGCGAAATTGAATAAAAATCTCCAGGTATATAACGGATATAAACATAATAAATCTGTAGACTGAAAAGTCCTTCGGTTGTGTTGAAGGTTTGGTTTGTCGCTCTATGATCATCTTGTGCACACTTTAGGCTAAACAGACCTGGCTACTGTTTAATATGGATTCCGAACCACTCACAAGCATCCATGCCGCCGCCAGTATACGAACTTGAAGCCTGTGGTACCAAAGGCCAGAGCCTTAGCCTATTGGCCACCAGGCCGCGTTGTGTTAAAGGAGGAGGATGCGAATCCCTTTAGATATCGACACCTGAGCGTTGTTGTTTCCAGTTGTGGTGTCACAACATAACAGTGTAGCAAAAAAATGTGGGGTGTACTTTGGATAAGTTGAATTTGCTACATATGTGCGAATTCATCGCCGAAGGACTAAAGTACTCTGTACTTCATAAAGAAAATAATAATAAAAAAATGTTAAATCTTTTATTTTGAAATAATGGGCAATGTTTCTGATGATCCTGCAAATTGTGCCTCATGTACATTTGGTAATTTTCTGAAAGATCTGCTATTTTTTATTAATTTTTATCATGTAAATATGTATGATAAAAAGAATTAATCTTCTTTCTTGTTTAGTTATAAGTCACGGTTGATCTCATTATAGCAGTGACATTTATGCGGAAAATGCAAACAATATTCAATTTAAAAAAAAAAAAGTCCTGTGTTTTTACGTGAATCAAGGATGAAAAAAATTGTATATTTAGTTAGATCTTTAACGTTTATCCCTATCGATAATGCCATTTCAAGGATCTTTTGTTCTGATAATTCCTTACTTGCACATAAAAACATCCGAAGGATATTCTTACACATAAGAACATCCGAAGGATAGAATTTCTATCCGTGTGCATTTTTAATAGAAGGAAACAACCAAAATTCGCCGTTTAAAACACATGTAGCTTGTCAGTATCATTTCCTCAGGAAATGTCAACCGTCTATCTGGTTAATCAGAGAAAGAAAACCGGTTAATCAGCCGGATCGAATTCGCGTTTCTGTTTTTCATTTTCTTTTTTCCCCGCCAAGTTCCTGAACGACAAAAGAAGGCACGCATTTTCCGCATTTCCTTAAAGCGGAAAATTTGTATCGACACGTTATTGAATCTTTTTCGAAACGTGATAAGCGACCTTGCCCAGCGCGTGAGTAATTAACCAAGAACGCAAGTGGAATGTACTTTTTTGTTAACGAGCCCGGCGTAGGATTGACCTCTGTGACGTCACTGGCAATCACCGGGTGTTAGGGTGAACAAAAAGTAGGAAAGAGATATCTGTTCCGATTCAGACACCTATTACACAGAGAAATGTGAATGCATTTTTGTTTTCGTTCTAAATTTCAATTGAAAACTTGATTCAAAAGATTCGAAAATGTTACTCATTCAAGCGCTAATGGAATTCTTTCTTTTTTTTTTTTAAGTGAAGTTTTAAGTGAAAAAGAAATTGTTCCTCTATTTTGTGTTGTAATCTTTGTATTAGAAAATTGTAAAGTGCAATCAATGTATATTAAGAAAAAAATCGAGAATTTATGAGAGAAATTTTGTGCATTTTAACCAGCATGACTACTATTAAGCACATTATTCGTATTCCACAACGCATTTTTCAATTCCTTCTATTAGCTCACTCTCTCTCTATATATATCTTGTTCAAATTTTCAATCGTTCATAAAATACTTTTTATTCATCCACTCAAGTTCAAATACATTTTTTTTGAACTTGTAGTGGATGACACTGGATGTGAATACAGTTTTTTTTTCAAATATTCATTCAGTAATTAAATTTAATTCATTAATTTTAGTTTTTTTTTTTAGATTTAAGTTGCATGTATCTATCAATAGATGGCTCCAGATAAACTTTAAAAAATGAATGAAAATTATTTATAAAGGACTTTCTGCTATTGAGTGAAAAAAAAGTAGGAATTGACTTTAAAAAAAAAAAAATTTATGTTACTTGTTATTAAGTCATATATACGTCATATGATTAGTCAAATCACGTGACGTATAACGTATTGTGCTATCTTTGTCGATTCTGATACGCAAAAGCAGATTAGAATTACAAGATTTAGGATACAAATTTAGAAGAACAAAATAAAAGACTATAGAATACCAAACGATTTTCTTTTCTGAAAAAACCTCCTTTTTAATTTGAAATAAAAATGTCTTATATTATTATTTGATCGTAAAAAAAAAATTTTTAAAAAGCCCATGAAAGAAATTAAAAAAATATATATTAAGCCAATAATTCGTAAAAGAAATTTTAAAAAATGAACCAATAAGAATAACTGAAAGTCGTCCAGAACACGACAGATCCGCTCTTTAAAATAATACCGATAATTATATGGGCAAAAAAAAATAATAAAATAATAATAATAATAATAATAATTTAATTTTTTAAAACTCATTATAAATTAGGCAAGGAACTTTGCTGTAATAAGTATTTGATGAGAAAAACTATACTAAAACTATTATTTATGGACTTTTTCTTATGAGTAAGATAATTTTTTCAACATTATATAAAGTTATAGAGCAGGGGTCTCCAAACTTTCCAGCCTTAGGACCATACTGTTTACTCCAGTAAGTACCAAGGGCCAAAACCGTTTTAATTTTTCTGAAATTATCCATAATTTCTAGACTATTCCGTTCCTGGGGGATTTTCAGGATATATACATTCCAAACATCGATATACATACATATGCGATACTCTTTACCCCAACATAACTATCGCGGGAAGTTCACTAGTTTACAATGTTAGTGGGATTCATTTCAATTATGTGTTAGTTGTTATGCTTAAGTTAAAATTTCTGCTTATTATGCTCATCATTAAGCTTGACCTAGCAAATCAATAAAACTGAGTTATTTTCATTCTGTGTTTTTTTATCCAACTTATTATAGCAACAATAAACTATTCACTGTCGCGGGCCGGATGGATGACACTGGCGGGCCGGATTTGGCCCACGGGCCGTAGTTTGGAGACATCTGTTTTAGAGTATCCATTCTTTAATGTGATTTAAGTCCATTTATTTATAAATTGACATATTTAGAATTTTTGCAGGCTTTTGAATTAACTAAGCAATTTTGGTAAAATTTAAAAAAATTATGAAGCCATTTCATTTTATCGATTGTAATAAATATGCATAATAGAAATCTGTGGCTATCTAAAATTGAAATTGTAATTTTTTTAATTGAGTTCTATCGCGCTATTTGTTAAACAGCACAACCTTATGTCTGAAAAAAACATAATTAATTTCATAAGTGAAAGAAAAAAATCTATTCAAGTTTATAAAATTTTATTATATAAAAAATATCTATTAACTATTAATTAATTTATATCATATTATATTTAATTATTAATTAATTAATTTTTTTCTGGCAACTTTGAATGTTGTAACCATTCATACATATACGAGTATATATATATCTATATCTATATATATATATATATTTATTCACTAACCGAATCTTTTCAAATGGATGACAACTATATTTAACAAAGTAAAAATTTTTTGTTAAGAAAATTTATGTACAAAGCAAAAGCGAAAAGTTTTTGCTCAATGAAGAAAAACAAAATTTGTCTTTTGTATACACAAAATTATTATTTCAGATTTATTGCTTATGATTATTTCATGTACACATAAATTAAAATTGCGTTAAATCATTATTAATGAGATTAAATTTATTTATGCATAAAAATTCCGATAAATATTTATAAAATTAAATCAATAAAAATAATTCATTTCAGTATTTTTAATAGCAGGAAACATTCAAAAATTTTTTATTTAAATTTATTTTTATTATTTTGTTGAATAGAATCAAATTGCCTCAGGATTGATATGATGAAATTTAGAAAATTTAGTTAACTGGCTTTATAAAATCGTACAAAAAATAAATACAAAAAAAAAAAAAAAAAAAAATCTTACTGGTATACAGACTTACTGGTATTACCCTTAAAATTTAACATGTAATGTAAGAACAAAACTCATAACAGCAATCTTAAAAAACGAAAAACTGAAGAATTCATTTTCTTGAAAAATCTTGTTAAAAATTTTCAAGAAAATCAAATGAAATTGACTTGGCTTCGAAAAAAGCTCGTGAAAGAAATTAAAGGAAAAAAATTAGTCTAGGACACTAAAAACCCACTTCCTCAAAACGATACCTATAAATTTTATGGGTAAAAATATTTGTATTCAAAATTTTTATTAGTGTATGTTCATATATATACAAAAGATATTTCGAATTTTTATGAGTTATTTAGTATTTTGGCTGTTATTTTTCAAACTTATTTATTGTTATATTCATCAATATATAAAAAAAAATATTTTAATTAATAAATTCATAAAAAAATTTATAATAAAATTTTTATCGAAATATAAGTTAGACAAATTATACAATTGTTAATGTATTTTGCTATTTATTACTGTGGAGAAATAACAATATTTGAATCAACATTGTGAAAATCTAAATAAAATTTTCTTATTTATTTTTTACCGTTTAAATTTTCTGTATAATTTCTGTTGATGTTATTAAATTATCCAAAAAAAAAAATTTTTTTTGATGGTTCTATTTGTGTTATATATAAAATAATTTGGGTTTATTATCTAAAATAATTTGGGATAATAAATTATTTTAGAAAAATAATTAACTAAAATATTTTGGATTTTTTTTTCAAGGTAGAATAAAATTAACGTCACATACAAGCATGCATTGTCTTAAGCAATAACTCAACTAATATAGTTATTTTACATATTTTATCATAAAATCGTTCTTAATCTCACTAATTTCAAGTTTGTTTCTTATTATTTTATTCAGTTTAACATTTTCCTTGCGTTTGAATGGCAAAAAGGCAAGCATACAGCATAAAAAATCTAAATATAATACTATTTTGACATTTATGTATTGATAAATTTTAAATTTGCTTTATTATCTTTCAGATGTTTTGTTGGCAATAAAAGGCAGATTATCTTCGACACAAAATAAATTAAAAATTGCTTATTAAAATATAAAATGTCGTCTTAAAAAAATTTTTTTTGCTTATTTAAAAGAAACGGGAATTGATTCATTTGAATACACGCTGAGATTTTTTTTTCAACTGTATTATTATAAATATGTTGAATTTTATTTGTTCATAGAAAGTTCTGAATTTGCACTTAAGGTTTAAGAGTTGACTTAACAAACACTTTAGGTATTAGGGCTAATGGTGGAATATCACTTTAGTTTATTTAATTAACACAATAAATTGTATTTTTTAATATCTTAAATAAAGAAACCAATTTATATGAGCCTCTCTGTCTCCTGTGTGATCACCAGGAAGGAATGGATATGTCTTCCCTTGCTTTCCGTTCTGCACTGCCTGCCTCCTGTTACGTTATTAGATTGCCAGACTTTTGAGTTGATGGATTAACTGATGTCGTTTGTTTCTATTTTGTTCTTTGTATTTTTTTAATATCTGTTATTCTGTAAACTTGTCATTGGAAATAAAAAAAAAAATATGTTTAAAATAATTAAATGAATTCAAAAATTATTCAAAATATTTGCCATAAAAACTTGAATATAAAACATCTAAACAATCTAATTGTGAATCATTCAAAATGTTTTGAATCACAATGTTATTGCTTTTTTTCGTGATAACTTTCAATATTAATAAGAAAAATCAAATCAATAGAAATAAATAACACTAATTTATTTTATGGGGGTGGCTCATGGCCGAGTGATTAGCACCCTGACGCTCGATGCCAAGGGTATTTTTAGTAGCTCGGAATCCACTTTAAGCCATAGGTCTCGGTCTATTATGACTGTAGAAGAGTTGGCCATAGGACTGACAAACCTACCCAGTAACAAGTAATATATATAAAAAAAATTTTTAAAGTCATTTCCTACTTTTTTTCACTATATTGCTGAAAGTCCTTTATAAATAATTTTCATTCATTTCTTAAAGTTTATCTGGCGCCATCTATTGGTAGATATATGCAACTTAAATCTAGAAAAAACTAAAACTAATTAATTAAATTTAATTAATGAATTAATATTTAAAAAACCTGTATTAACATCAAGTGTCATCCACTACAAGTTTTAAAAAATGTATTTGAAGTTGAGTGGATGAATAAGAAGCATTTTATGAACGATTGAAAATTTGAACAAGATATATATAGGGAGAGTATGAGTTAATAGAAGGAATTGAAAAAAACAAAACATATCCGGTCTCGAAAAGGGGCTGTTGCTCTAATGAAGAAGAATTAATTTTAAGAATAAATTAATACGTATTCCTTACTCATTTTAATTCCTAATAACAATGTCAAATATTTATTCATGACATAAATACCCGTTAAAAACCATATTTCACTTTGATTGGAAAATTGGTCAACATTGACAATGAAATTAAACTTTTTTAACTACAATGAAACTTTTTAAAATGTTTTCATTTATTGCTTCCATTTTAAATGAAATCATTAAAAATAAGGAAAGAAAAGAGGCATTGTAAAAACATTTTATAAAACTAAACATTTTGTTTATTACCTGAACATTAAAATATGAGTTCCTTAATCCATATTACAGACATTTATTAAATCTATACTGGCAATAATTATTGAAATAATATGAATTTTAAAAATATTTTTTTAAATTTTGTTTCTTTAAATTCAATGAATCAAATATTTTCGTTTTCAATTGCCTTGAACTACAACAAAATTGCAAGAAATTATTGCCTAGCTTTTATCAATAACCCGAGGGGAAAAAAAATTCAATATGAAAAATTCCAACGAAAGAGCTTTCTTAACTCAAATACTTTAAGTCAATAAAAAAATAGCTCTTTTTAAAAGCAAAATGTAGGTTTTGCATTCAAGAGAAAAAATGAAACGAACGAGAAATACATTTTTCGAATAAATGCGTTTCTCAAAACCAAATGACCCATTTAAAAGATCATAAAGACCTTATGCTTATTTTTCGACCAATTTTTGTCAAAATAAACTTATACAAAGGAATATTTTCAATTTAAATTGAAAATTGAAAAAAAAATTATATATACCCAAAGTTTTTTTTTTTTTTTTTTAATTCTGTTCAGGCTTTCCTTGAAATTCTGTTCTAGTTCTCTTTTTAATGAACATTTACACTCATAAGCATGAAATCAATACACCAAAAAGGAGTGGCGTAACTGATAAAAAAAAAAAAAATTGGTTGATGTGATATGCAGAAACAAAATGATTAAAATTTCAGAAAATACAATGATTTATTCTTTAAAAAGAAACAGTAGCATTAAATAAACGAGTCAATAAGGCGTTGGTCCACCTCTGGCGTGGATGCAACATTTTGTATGGCGTGGCATTAATTTATAAAGTTGATTGATCGTGTCCAGAGATATTTGGGATGCTCGAAGATACCGAAGATAGTTCTGGGACGTTCAAGGATGCCTTTCATCAGCCATCAAATGTGCTCTGTAGAAGAATGATTCTTTTACTTAAATGATCAAGGAAATGTTTGGCAAACAGAAAGACATATATATAGAAAGGTTTATCTTGTGAAGCCGAAAAAAGTAAGCCGGGATGATAAAAAAATAAACAACACCATCCACATAGATATCTGGAAAGAAGAGTATTTCTCGCAGCACTCAATTGCCAACTCTTCAACGAATAACCTGCACAGAAATGAGCAACAGAAACATTGATAGGTGACTTAGAAAACAAGATCTAAGCTAGCGTGGTCCATTATGCTGCTTATCCTCTAGGAAGGTGCATAGTCAATGCGATTACAGTTGTTGAATGATCTGGGGATATGGAACGAAATTTTCGTCATTAAAGAGTCTTGTTATACATCAGCATAAGCATGTTTGGAGACATCCAAGATGTGGTGGGTATACTATCGTTATTAACGGACATCATATGAGCTGACAACAGAGAATTATGCTTTGGGATGCTATTCTTTTTGATAGACAGACCTCTTTGGTAGTCATATACTGCTCTCTTACAGAACAAAGTTTTGTCCACAAAATTTCGCAAATTTTTATCCTGAATGCTACTGCTGTTGTACGTCCATTTTTTTTTCAATCAAATTTCTTTCAATTTTGTTGTGGTGCAGCTTTTTTCAAATTGTGGCACATGCTCGTAATGAGAGCGATCTCTTCGTAGTTGCATTATTGCTGTTGAAATAGGTATTACAGATAAAATCGAATGGAATTTTTACCTTAAAATGAGTTTTGCTTATTATAAATCTTCGGGATTTTCAATTAAATTTCAATTGCATTAAAGGGGACAACCCTTCAAGATTCGTTGCAGACTAATCAAATTTCCAATGAGCACCATTACCTTCTTTGCAGATGACCAAATGATAATCTGTACTTTTGGCAAGTATTTAATAGCATTTCAGAAATTTCATTTCGCTTATTATACATTTAAATCAACTACTACAAAGATATGTTGTTTCGAATTATCCAAATTGCGAACATTTTGTTGGTGCACAATCATTTTAATGAAGCACAAGTAAAAAATTTATAATATATATGTGTTATAATTTTTTTGCTTTTTATAACATACATATGTTATATATTTTTTACTTGAGGCTTATGTTATATAACATCGGTGGACTTTTTTTTTTTTTTTTTTTTTTTTTTGAGATTTAGGAGGCTAAGCAGTGTGGTCATCTCTTTCAATTCGTGGTCCAGGAAAGATCTTATTAAAAAAAACAGATGACATCTCCGTGGATAATATGCAGCATCGATATGATGGAGCGCTGCATTGCTGACAGATGAAATTCTGAAGAATATATGGAACAGCAAAGTTCTTCAATATGTTGAGGTAAATGTGTCCTATCATGTCAAATCTGCCGAATATTATCATTTTTAACCACACGTCTGTTTCGTGTGTCTCTATTATTCAATTCCTTCTATTAGCTCACGCTCTCCCTATATATATCTTGTTCAAATTTTCAGTAGTTCGTAAAATACTCTGTATTCATCCACGCAAGTTCAAATACATTTTTCTTTTAAAATTGTAGTGGATAACACTTGATGTTAATACAATTTTTTCAAATATTAATTCAGTAATTAAATTTAATTAATTCATTTTAGTTTTTTTTTTTAGATTTAATTTGCATGTATCTACCAATAGATGGCGCTAGAGAAAACTTAAAAAAATGAATGAAAATTATTTGTAAAGGATTTTCTGCAATAGAGTGAAAAAAAAGTAGGAATTGACTTTAAATTTTTTTTTTATGTAACTTGTTTTCGATAAATTTGTAAGGATTCTTTTTTTTTTCTGATGTAGCTGGCAATGCAGAGACAGTTATCTTTATGCCATAAGCAAGGGCTACACCACTGTTACTCATTTAACACTACCCAGGGGGCACGTGTAGCTTGAAGATATGCTACGGAAGCGAGTAACACTACTCCCACAACGCTTTACGAGAGTATTAGACCAGAACCTACGGTTTAAAATGGATTCGGAACCACTACAAACATCCACGGCACCGCTGGACCTTGAACCCGAAATCTGTGGTACCAAACGCCAGAGCGCTAGCCACTCAGCCATCAGGCCCCTTCATAAGGATTCTTCCCACCCTGAACACTATAATTATGCCCTTTAATTTTTTTTCAAAGTGCGAAATGGATTAATCACATTACACTTATGCTAGGCTAATTTGTATCGTCTTTGACGCTGTTTTTCGTCGTCTTCATTGCATTTCAGATGCGAATGCGATGCTTAAGCAATGCTTCCCAAAACAACTATCGATAGCGTGTATGCAGAATCTTGGCAGAAAATTCGGAAGAAAAAAAATTATCTATCAAGGTACCTCATTATCCACGTAGTACTTGTATTATTAACTAGTATAGCCTCAATCCTCAACATCCTATATATGTGACTATATTTGTATTACATATAAATACACAGTCCAGTCACGTCAATGCGACCACCTGTCAAAAGCCAGAGTATACGCTCTTGTATAATTCTTTAAGTGGAAAGTGGAATGTGTTATTAAGTGGAGTCGTTATATGCACTCCACTGCAATGTGCTGCCACCTGGACATTTGTAATTGGTTATTTCACGTTGACCTCGAAAGTAGGTGGTGGTCATATTAATGTGATTGGACTGTGTATATACAGACGCACCATCCAGGGAGATGACTGACTTGAGAACCCCCCAAGCCCCTTAGTAAAATATGTGCACGTGTTCAAATTTATGGCTACTCCCTAACTGTTTGTGGTTAAATATTCAATATAATATTGAATTTAGTTCAACACTGAGTATAGTTAAATATTGAGTACAGTTAAATAATGAGTTTAGTTATTTAATTTAAATAGTAGAGTATTTCAATGAATCAGTGTTTTTATCAGTGTCAGTTTTATTATCTCGCTTAAATTTGTTGATTGATGAGTCGTTTTTCCTGGTTTAATCTTATTTCTTCGAAATATTGAAGTTGACATAATGTAGAAGTAGGCCATTCAGGCCCCATGTATATATATATATATATATACATGGGGCATGAGTGGCCGAGTGGCTAGCGCTCTGGGGCTCGGTACCACAGGTTTCGGGTTCGAATAGCAGCGGTGCCATGGATGTTTGTAGTGGTTTGGAATCCACTTTAAACCGTAGGTCCCGGTCCTAATGGTAGAGCGTTGCGGGGCGTTGTTACTCTGCGTCCGTGGCTTATCTTCAAGTTACACGTGCCCTCTGGGTAATGCAAAGGGAGTAACATCTGTGCTTGCCTTAAGGCATCCAAGACCAAGCTGTCTTTGCCAGCTGCATTAGAACATATATATATATATATAAATTAATTAAACCATATATTTAAGCATTATACACATTATTTTGTATAAATATTCCTATTATTAAAAATTGGCTAATTAAAAAAAAATTTGTGAAATTATATAAAATTAAAAAAAAAGGAAGAAAAAAATTAATTCAAAATAATGATGCAATTATTTTATTTTATACTTCTTTAAAATTTCCATTGAAATTTTTTTATAAAAAACATATTTATACACGAACTAAATTTCAGAAATTTTTGTTTATGTGATTTGAATCAAACAACAAAACGCTTTTTTGTATTAACACTTCAAAGCAATAGGATTTTAAATACTACAAACACTTTATTCAGCACAGTCGTGCCGTTCTACTTTCTACCATTTTTATACAATACTTCGTTTCCAAAAATGCATTATTCGTTACATAATAGGTGTGTTTAAAAAAATGCAACTCAATTCGACAGCCAAGCAATTTGATATTGATATGTTTTGCAATGATTAAACTTCGCTGGGAACCACTTACATTCAGGGACTGTATAAAAAATTATTTAGAACAAATAATGCCTCACTCTTTGTATTATTTAGTCGTCACCACGAGATAAGTATAAACAAGTATACTTTAAAAAATTATAAAATTATAGATTTATTTTTATTAAAATAAAAGAAGACGTGAATTCTATGTTAAAAAATAAAATGAATTCTATGTCACTAAAATAAAAGAAGACTCCAATTTTATGTGTTCTTTTATTAAAATAAAAGAAGACATAAAATTGAATAATAAATCAAAGCTTATGTTAACGCCATTAATAATCATCAACTGTAAATCGCATAAAAATTAATTTCAAATATTTTACGATTATTTTCCCACGGTGCAGACAATAATAAATTTAGATAATCGTAAAACGGAACACAATTTCCCGCCCGTTTTGAGTAGCATGCAAGGGTCTCTGACCCAAAATTAAATCACTTAGAACGATCTTTCTTCGTCGTTGACATCTTTATTGTCTGCAAAAACATCTGCTTCTCAAAAAATGAGAGTTCAAGGCTTTAAAAGTTCGAAATGTGTGCTTCATGCCACAGCCTAAATTCTTTTCAATGCAAAAATAAATAAATATACAAATATTTTTTTAGAAAAAAAAATTTTTTTAAAAATGAAAGTTTACCTAGAACAACCAGAAAGTTCGAATCTTTCGCTTGACTGAAGGCCAAACGATAATTAAACTCTTTGCTGTCTTATTGCCACAGTTGAAAAGCGAAAGTTAATTTAAAGGACTACAGGAATATAAATAAATAAATAACACCTCAGTGGCATCCAAGCCTACGATCCGTCCTCAAAGACATATCATCCCCTTAAGGGCGTAACGTTGGAAAACATTCTTGTTCGTATAACGGGACAAAAGAAAAAATAATAATAATAAATAGAAGAAAAAAAAAAAGCAGAGCGAAAGGATTTTTAAACTTGACCCAGATTCCAGCCATGTTTCGGGTTTGTTTCGAATGGGAGGGGCACAGCTAGTATATATAAATCCTGATAGCTCAGATAGATCACGACTTCGAGATCAATTCGATCCGTTTTCGCACCTTAGTTTTTAACAGCATGTTTAAAGCGGTGAGTATTACTTTGATTATGGAAAAACAATTGCTTTTACTTTTTTAAGTGCATGAAAGATACGAATTAAAATGAAAAATTAAATCAATTAAAAATTTTTTTGGAATAATGTTTGTGATTCTAAATTCAATTTCTCATGCCAATTAATTCCTACAAATATTATAGTTCTAATATATATATACATATTTAAAGTATTTTCTTTAAATTCGTTTTTTCAGATGGCATTATACATCAAATTAAAAAGGAAATAAACAAAATTTCTCATTATTGGAATTAAATAATTTAGATTGCAAATTTTATTAAAAAAAATAATGCTAACATTAAAAGATGAAATATTATACCTTAGATATACAGATACTTTTATCAATTATAAATAAAAGCGTTTAAAATAACTTTAATTGCTAATCAAATTATAGCATAAATGTATATTAACTGAGTAGATTTTTCTAATGACTATTTAATGAAATATCAGCTATTAAAAAGAATTTAACTTAATAAAAAGAATAGAATAATGTTTATAAATGTATATATTTTTATATAAAACTTATTACTTATTTTTATTAAAGCTTATTATACGGATCTATTTTATTTTTAGTTAATAAAAGATTTTTTTTTTAATTCTTAATCGAAGGAATTCTAATTATAGTATCCAGTCATATTACACTTTAAAAAAATGAGCATATCAATAATGAATTTCCAAATTTTTTAGCAATTTAATCAGTTTTTTATTAAAAATAATTTTATATTAAAAAGGGAATTATAAATAATTTAAAAAAATCTGGTTTATATTAATTCAAAAAATATATATTATTTTAAATAAAAAAATATTTTTTTTTTATAAATAGGAAACATAAGTCTATAATGATTTCCTTTTGTTCTGTATTTTTTTTTCTTCATAAAGTTTTTATTATTGCCTTCTTTTATACTTTAAGTAGTTTAATAAAGTGCTATTATTTAATAAATATACTTTATATTCTTTAATAAAGTGCTATATTTTATTATTATACTTGGACATTATGACATAAATCGTGAGGTTTATTATATTATTTTCTTTTTAAGAATCTTGTTTGTTTATTTTTCTTCAAATGTTTCATTATAAGAAATTTATTAATACAGTACTAATTAAGAAATGCATTATTATGGTATTTATTAATATAGTAATATTTTCACAATATTGATAATTTATTTCTTTTATTTATCGTTTCATAGCAAATAAATTTAAACTTGATATAGTTTTTGATGAACAGTTAATTTACAGGATATGTAAGTTGTTCTAGATAAATAGTAAAGCTTTTAAAATAAGAAATTTAAATGTAAAGACTTTATTATTATTATTTAAAAAAAAAAAAAAAAAAAAAAAAAAAATTTCATAAGAGAGAAACATAATGATTCATTTAATGGAGATCTGGAATCGATCCTAAAAGATCCATCACATTACAACTGACATATGGCGATTAAAAATCTTTTTTAAAAATATTATAACCTAAATTAAATTGTATTTTTCACAATTTAAAAACAAGCATTTAATCAACTAAGACAGAGATTGTTAGGTGTCTACTTTAAGATGCACGAGGGCGCTCATTGCCAATTAATATTAATAAAAACTTAAACCAACATAAAGTTTGCAAACTTCTTAATTTATCTAATTAATGTAAGATAAGTGATAGCCTTTTATTTATTCATAGCTTTATTTTTTAGTATACTTTTCTGGTTTTTAAGAAACTCAGTATAGATTAGCTTGATTTTAAACTGCTCATTTTTTCTTCTAAAAATTTATTTCTTATATTATAATTGGTCTATTCTATTATATCAAATATTTCATGAATTAAAACTATTTCTGAATAGAATGCCATGTATTAATCATATATATTCTTTGTAGATTATCGTGTGTGCGGTGATCACTGTGGCTTTTGCCCAGTACCACCAAGGAGGAGGTAGAGGTTATCAATCCCAGAATGAGTTGACCACTCCGTACCCAAGGAACTATCATCCTCCTGCTCCTGTTCATTACGTTAACATCGGTACTGATCTGGCGGGAGACTACAAATTTGGATACGATACCGGAAAGGGACCTTTGGGTCAGAGCTTCAGAGAAGAGACCCGTCTTCCTGATGGTACTGTGAAAGGTGCCTATGGTATCTTGGACGAATCAGGTCGCCAAAGAATTATCCGATACACTGCTGGAAAGGGTGGTTTCATGGCTGAAGGAGACGGTCTCGGACCTGCAGGAGTTGCCCCAGGACCTGCTCCTCAACCAGTGGCCAACCCCCATGCTGCTGCCCCTCAATCTGCTTACCAACCACCTCCTCAACAATACAGCGCACCAGCTCAACAATACAATCCTCCTCAACAACAATACAATCCTCCACCTCAACAATATAATCCTCCTCAACAACAATACAGACCAGCAGCCCAGGCTGCAAGCCAAACTGGTCAATGGGATCCTAGAAGTGATCCTTACTACAAAGAAGGTCCAGCTTTTATCGATGTTGAAAGGTTGTCCTATAACATTGGTACAGCTAAACAAGGTTAATCATTCACAACGAACTTTTCTATAAATTAGGCTCTATTTTTATTTGATGTAGTACCTTTTCAAAATTTAGCCTTAAAAATTGATAAATTAGGAAGCCACGTCGGAATCGAATCAACATTATTTAGAATTTGTACATTTGAATGGGCTTTTAGCTATTTTCTGCGTTAATGTTGAAAAATTCCTTTAATTTTATAAATCATACCTTGCTAGGAATGGTTGCCTTTTGCCGAGCGCTATTAAAATGGTAACGTATAACGTCTGAAGAATTCTGACCTCAAGGGAACACACAGATTTCATTGATTCTTTTCCCTTTATTTTTTTCTTCTATTAAACTAATTTCTCTTACTTTTTATTTTCATAGTCTTTTGAAAGAGGCTTAATAAATGCAGGTTATTCTTCAGGGCACTTTTCTGCACTTTTCAGAAATCTGTTTCGCCACACTTTTGCTTGAAAAAAAACTTGGTGAGAGATCAAGTGTCCTTTTCTTTTTAAGTAAATATTTAAAAGCTCAAATGCATTTTAACATCGAAGTTGCTAAGAACAGCTTGTAAAGTTCCATCCAGGCTTATTTGTAAAGTGCCAATTTTTAACACTATATAAAATATTTATATTAGTGTTATCAACCTTGTGGAAGAAGTTTTGTTCCCTTTTACTAATCGGTATTGTTGATTTCTGCTTAAAAAGAACAAAATAATCTCTTAAAATAATTGTAATTATTAAAATTTTCAGTATCATTAAATACAAAAAGGAATTTTCTTGAGATTATTTACTGGTCATTAAATAGATTTTAATAATATGTGAAATGAATATTTTTATGTAGAAAATTACTAGAACATTTTGAAGGATGTTTTGATTTTTAAACTGTGATAAAATACAATAAACATTTTGGAATTTACAAATGTAGAATTTGTACACGTTTTTTTTTTTTTTTTTTTTTTTTTTGTTGTTGTAAATATTTCAATAAAATATTCACTTACAATAAATGCCTATTTATTATTGCTTTCTTAAACATTTTCAATATTATAAATATGAAGGACAAACAGTGATTCATCTGTATCGATTAATTAATATATAATAGGACTATATATTTTTTGTAACCTATGTATTTCGCTCAGAATTTATATGCTTAACCTAGTCATAAGTTAATACTCTTTTTTCGAAATATCATACATCTGAGGGCATCATGTTCCATCAATCTATATCATGAGCAGACCACCTATGGGTAATGAAACTAATGCGCTTTCCAGGAGGACTTTTAGTGGTATCTGCCAGTATTAGCTATCATGTGAGAGAAAGTACTGAAAACTCACATCAGAAAACCTGATTGTTGAGACGATGATACCATCTTCACAGCCGCTATCGAATTTGAATTCTTTTGCACGATAGCTGTCTAAGTTACCACTAGACCAAAAAAGGTTGCCACTAAATTTAATTAAAATTACTGTAATTGAATGCAAACTTTTAAATACAGTCACACAAAACAGCTATCGTAACTTTCTGCTTATAATTCACAGTTGCCCAGTCATAATTTTTAATGGAAAGAAATCATCTGATATTATCCGCAAGTGATTCGTGTTTATTGTTTTCCTTGGCATACTATGTTTTTGATATTATGGTTAGAAGTTTTATACTAGCACACATTTTTTTATTTTTATTTTTAAGAGCGTTTTTAATACAATAATATTATGATACATTATCATGGACGTATATGTTGTTGTTGTTTCTTATCCCACTTGGCTGGCCAAGCCCACGAACCCATACGTACTCATGATTGAAGGGGAAGGAAGCAGCTTCTGTTGTGATGGAGCACCCGTAGGTAGAAGTCTGACTTTGGCTCCGTGACGCTCTTACAGTCATAGGAGACCGGGACCTACGTCTTAAAGTGGATTCCGAACCAGTACAAACATCCATGGCACCGCCGGGATTCGAACCCGAAACCTGTGGGCACCGAGCGCCAGAGCGCTAGACACTCGGCCATTCAGGTCCCAAATTTGCCAACCAAGTACTGACCGCGCCCAATGATAATTTTATGGCCGTTGGCTTGGACGTATATAAAGGCGTATAAGAAATGGTATAATAAAAAAATGTGTATAATAAAAAGGTGTATAATAAGAATAATGAGAAGCACGGACGTATTTACTTAAAATAATCAAGTAATCCCAATAAAATAAACAAAGTTTTATTTGAGAAAGTAAATAAGTTTATTGATAAAAACTTTATACACTCGCACACGCTGAAGTATCATGCAAACTACATCTTATCTTCTTTAACAAAAATAAGGGTGTTCTTATCATCCGCAGCTATCATGAATTTCTCATTTTATTTCTAAAAATTCTATTTACTTTATTCATCTTCTGTGAAGTTTCGTGTTTACCATCTGAAAAAAATTCTTGGTAATTATTTTTTGAAATTCATTTTGATGAAAAATTTCGAAGAGAAATTTAGATTCGAAATTTTAAATGTATAACCCTCCAGTTATAGGCAGAAAATTACTTGATAATTTTATGGTTTAATTAGTAATTTAGAAGGGTAGATTTAAATACCCTAAATATTTACTTCACGAGAAAAATGCTTAATTTTTAATTAATTCGTTTTATATTCCTGTTTGAGTTTTAATATTGGTTTAAATAATAATAGTTTTAATAATTGGTTTAATATTTTTTTTTTAAATATATTACGTTAAAATCAAGTAAGGAGAATTACTATCATTCCAATATTTCCTTTTTTTTTTTAACAAAAAAATTTGAAATTTGATAGCAAAATGTTCATTTATCCCCCCCCCTTCCCTAAGAATTCAGAAAATACTCATAATTGTTGAATAAAGATGTCGAGTGCCTGAACGCGAAGCGTTCATCTACTCAATGGCATGTGAAGGCAGTAGGAAAGAAAAGTCATGATAAATAGATAATAGTAATCGTATGATTTGAGAGAAAAAAAAAGAAAGTAAGAAAAATGTAAATCATCGGTGAGGAAAACGTAACAAGAAATTTATCATCAGTAAATATGCTTTGAATATGCGTTGAAGTAAAATATCTAAAAAGCGATAAGTGAGCAGGAAATTATGGTGGTTTGAGGCTTCGATTCCATTTAGAAGTAGAGAAAGGATACTTGTATTTTCCATTCAATTGCATAAATATAGTTTGTGCCTTGATGAGAGGGTTTTCGTGAGTAGCAAGTTTTGTAATGTAGTTGCCAATAGAATCAATTTTTAAATCTTGATGAATTGTAGAGTTGCGGACAAACCAGGGTGCACCAGGACAAACCAGGGTGATACGAAAAAGTTTGTTTTGAATAATTTGTACAGATTTCTTGTTAGATTGTGCAGGCCTATCCTTAGCTATGCTGCCTCAATCTGGGGCAGCATAGATAAAGATAGGCCTAAGAACTTGTTTGTAGAGAAGAAGTTTGTTTGACAAAGTTAATTTAGAAAATTTATTAATGAGTGGTAGAGTGAGCTAAAATTTTTTCCAACATTTTTCTTTGATTTTTTGAATATGAGCTCGAGACATAAGTTTATTGTCTATAATTAAGCCGAGATATTTAATATTAGTTGCCCATTCAATTTGTTGATCAAAAAGGGAGAGATTAATACATGGTTGTCTGGCGTGCCCTTTTCGTAAAATGAGGGCTTGAGATTTAGAGACATTAATTGCTATGCGCCATTTAGTTAGCCAATCCTCTAGGATATTCAGAAAATTTTGAAGAGTATTGATGACATAAAGAATAGAAGCACCTTGGGAAAGAGCAGCAGAATCGCCAGCAAATAGGCAAGTGGAAATGTTAGTGCATTGAGAAAAGCTGTAGGTAAAGATATTGTAGAGAATAGGACTGAGCACGCTTCTTTGAGGTATACCAACACTAATACGACCGATTGTGGAGAATTCATTATGAAGTCGAACTTGAAAGGTTCTATTTTTAAGATAATTTGTAATGATAAGTGTGATCCAAGTTGGAAATTGAAGTTTGATCATTTTGCAGATCAGTCCATCGTGCCGCAGTCGATCGAAAGCTTTTTTGACATCTAGAAAGACACCTCCTGTAAAAAATTTATAGTTGTATCCTTCAGTGATGATATTGATGGCACGTAGACGTTGATGATAAGTTGAGTGATGTTGAGGGAATCCAAATTGTTCTGCTGGAATTATGGAATTTTTATCGCAAAAAGAAGTAATATGTTTCACTAAGAGTTTTCCTTCACAGCTAAGGAAACTGATGTCAGAAAATACAAGTTGTTGCGTTTTTAACGATTCATTATATGCTTATTTCTCAAAATAAAGAACATGACAATTAAAGACATGCAGTAGAATTCTTAAATATCATTCTTTAGAAATATTATAAGTAGATGCTATTTGGTGATAAGTACATATTTTATGTGTCATATAATATTGCAATTTTATTACATTGATAATTCAGTCTTTTAGGAATTATTTGTAAGTTAAAATCCCACATAAAATTTAAGGGGGGACAAGGTAGTTACAGGAGCCTCCAATAATAAACTTATTTTTTATGTCTTAGTTATTTTTTTTTTAATGTAGCTAATAAACCTGGCCTGCACTCCTTAAATATTATTTATTGTAATAAATATCATTTATTGTACTCTAATAAGAGATAAATATAATTTTAATCACATTCTGTTTTTTTTTTTTAGAAGAAACTGTAGTATCTTATATCAAAATATTTATTATATAATTAATAAACCCAATTAACTAAATAATGTTCTCAAAAATTTTCAAATCAGATATTTTTTGCTTTTATACGGATTTGTTAAAATATTATAAAACAAATCAGATAACGTTAAAAAATTAAATGTTAATTTCAAATAATAGATCTCCATAATATATCCTCTGTATACTCTATTGTCTAAGGGGGAGCAAGAAATTAAAATCAACAAATGAAAACCTTTAATTGTTTAAAAGTACTGCATGTGACAGACATTAGCTATTAAACAAAAAGTAGAAAAAGGAACTGTAGAAAAATCATTGAATAAAATATGAACAAGTTCTCTTTCGCCATAGCTAAGCATCTGATTTTTTAATTTATTACTAATCTGCGAAAGCAGCTTTCAGTGCCTCAGTTGTTATTTTTAATGCCCTTTTTTTCGATCGAATACTTCATTTAATAGTTAATTTGTTTAAATATTTTTTAACCATTAATTTTAATTTAAATAAATTTTGTTGTTTTGTTAAATTTAATACTGATAACTTTAACCGCAGTGTGCTGTCATTCGGTGAATGTCAACATTTATCTTATCTGTATATTATCAGTAGAGAGCTGTTGCGTCAGGTCTGCATTTTATTATCTTGTCTATAATTAAGTTGCAGTTGTTTCTGCTTCGAATAATTAAAAAAAAAACCTTTTTGTATTGTTCTTTTAATTAAGTAACAAAATGACCAGTACTAATCAAGGTTTTGATACTGACTGCATGACACTTACCCGATATGTTTTGGCTGAGCAAAGAAAAGTACCACAAGCTACCGGGGATCTCACCCAACTTCTCAATAACATCACGACGGCTATAAAGGCTATTTCTTCCGCTGTTAGAAAGGCTGGTATTGCTAAGCTTTATGGCATGGCTGGGGAAACAAATATTCAAGGAGAAGAAGTTAAAAAATTAGATGTATTAGCCAATGAACTATTCATAAATATGATGAAGTCTTCTTATGGCACATGCTTGCTTGTTTCTGAAGAAAACGAAAATGTCATTGAAGTTGAAACAGATCAACAGGGCAAGTATATTGTTTGTTTTGATCCATTAGATGGATCATCCAACATAGACTGTTTAGTTTCTATAGGATCAATTTTTGCCATTTATCGTAGAGATTCTAAGGATCCACCAACTCCAAAAGATGCATTACAAAGTGGTCGAAATATTGTTGCAGCAGGATATGGCCTATACGGAAGTGCTACTATGCTTGTATTATCTCTTGGAGGGCCAGTAAATGGTTTTATGCTTGATCCAGCAATTGGAGAATTTGTTCTTACAGATCCTAATATCAAAATCAAACCTCGGGGTAAAATTTACAGCACTAATGAAGGATATGAAGGAATATGGGATAAGGCAGTATTGGAATATGTCCGCAGTAAAAAATATCCTACTTCAGGAAAACCTTATGGTGCTCGTTACATTGGATCAATGGTTGCTGACGTACACCGTACTTTAAAATATGGTGGCATATTTATGTATCCTGCAACAAAGGAATCACCAAAGGGCAAGTTGCGTTTAATGTATGAATGTAATCCTATGGCTTATTTGATGGAGAAAGCAGGTGGAATTGCTACTACTGGAAAAATGCCAATTTTAGATATTGTTCCTGAAACTATTCATCAAAGGTCTCCAGTATTTCTAGGTTCTTCAGAGGATGTGAAAGAAGTTATTGAGATATACAAAAAGCACGACCTCTAAACATATGCATTTTTCTCTCGTATTTTCCCATTCCTTTTGTGTTTTTGGAAAGTTTAAAATGTGAAATTCTATGTTTTGTTGAATGTCAAATTTAAATGTTTTTGTAATCTTTATCATCTATTTACATTATGCCATTAATATGTGCCATGAGTAATATTTTTGATTAAAAAAAAGTTAAAATTATTTTCCAAATGTTAAAAATGAAAAAAAAAAATAAATCAGTGATAGCTATTACAAAGTGAATTGAATTCTTAATTAATTAACACACTAAATTGTTATTGCTTAAAGTAACAAATTAACATTATTTAAAATAAATAAATGCACTTGATTGCATTTAAATAACGAGCTTATTTTGAAAAGCTTCTGTCATAGAAGATTATGGAATTTTATTTTGATAATTGGTATCTTGATTGAAAAATTATATTGAGAGCTTAATATTAAACTTTATTTGAAATGTTAGTTTTTTTACATTTCAACATCAAAATTTAAAAATTCAAGACTTATATTAATTTATAAAAAATCATTTTTAATATTTATTTGATTGCTTATATGAAGGAATAAGTTTTAAATATACAATGTTGAAAATGTTAATATAAATATATTTTTCTAAGTTGTTTACAAAAATATATTAATTTTGTTGAAATTTTAAGTTCTATAAGTTTTTTGATTTATTGAATGAGTACATTATTTTGTAAGTATATTTCAGAAATATATATTTTTATGTGTTTATTTTCTGTACTTGGGAATAAAAGTTAGTATTATAAAAATCTTTTTTTGTGTGTGCATGTGTGAAAATCTTATTCTGACCAATACTATGAAATTTATAAACTCTTTTTTAAGTAATCTTTTTATATACACTAAATACGATTGGAAATAAATTTAAATAAAAAAAAACTATTTTTCATATTTTATGTCATAAAAATAAAACTTCTATTAAATTACAAAAAACATTCTTTCCTTTACATAATTTATATATAAAATTAAAGGCTTGAAATTTTTTTTTATTCCATATAAGAGCTAGATCTCTGGTATAAGTATATGTAGAAATAATAAAAAAATTTTCTACTACTATTCCTATTGCTTAAAATTGTAATCTGCATTATAATTTAAATGATCATAACTTAGAAAATATAAAAACCAAGTAGTTAAATATTAATTATAAAATTCAAATATAAGTTATATCATTAAAAAAATTCTGTTTATTAAAAGTCTCTTATAAATTTAAATAAAATTTTCATTTAATTTTTATGTATATCCAATTGTGTTTAATTTGCTTCTTTTGATGTGGCAAGTTTTTTCTTTTAGTTAAAAAGTTAGCCTACTCATTTACTATAGTTTAAATATCAGATTAAAGCTTCTGGAAATACTAAATTTCTGATAAATCAAATGAAGATTAAATATTTAATATAAAATTTATTCAAATATAATTATTAGGTGAAAAAAGTTATTTTATTACTATTCTTTTATATCTTAAAATTATAATCTTGTCTTATATATTAAAAATAGTACTCGTCTCTTTTTCAATTGTTTTAGAAGACAAATCGTTTTTCATTCTGTTAACTTTAAAAATATTAATTTTTTGGAGCAAAAGCTTCTCAATTGTTTTGATTATTATTATAGATCATGATATATAGTAAATTTATAGATTGCATTTGAAATTCAATACAATTTTAAGTGGTAGATTGAATATCTTCAGTCATTACTTTTCAAACATAACTGAATTATAAAGAGGCTTATTTCCTTGACAGATTTAATAGCACTTTCTTCATTATTTATTAAAAGTGGTATATAAATTTGTTAGTTTTGCATTGGTAAACAAATATCAAAAATGTTCCCATGTCCTCTCTCAAGTATATCTCCTTTGAATATCTAAAATGCCTCTTTATCAGGAAAATACAATATTTCTATATTTGAAAACCCTGTATAGAAGCAATATATACATCAATTTCCTTGAATTAAATATTAGTGAATTTAAAAGTGATCTGACGAATGAAAAAATTATAGCTCTTATTTTTAAAAATCTTTTGTTTAATAATAGAAAATTTTTTAAGTGTATCTACCCTTCAATAGCACTTATTCATTTTTAGTTATTACATGCAACATAAAATATATATATATAAAAAATTCTGCCATAAATAAATAAAAAGTATCTTAAGGAAGAAGTTCCAATTAAAAAAAAAATTTACATATGTACTTTTTATTTTTGCCTGATAAAAAAAAAACATTATATTGTATCTAACTTTCTATTTTGATGATATGGTCAAAGAAAGAATAAATAAAAAGAAATTTTTTTTTAATGGAATGTAAACTCAATTAGAATAATTTAATTTAAAGCATTTAGTTGCTATACTACTGATAAATGATGCATCACATTAGGAAAACAATTGGATCAAATATTTTCAATCTCTTTTGTCTACAAGTAGTCAATATAGATAAAGTAAATTCTTATTACACACAATTTTATAAATGCATGATAGCACAGCGTGGTAAACACATTACTTAGTATACATTCTCACCTACATGAACAATGCTCTTGAGAAATAAAGATCAATATTTGCATACAAACTGCAAAACTTAAGTAAAAATCATATTTATATTTTAAGTCACAGTTATGTAATTTAAATGTTTTAGTAAATATTCCATTTTGTATGTATTTAATAGATTACCTATTAAATATTTATTTAAATTCATTAATTATCTATTTGATCACATTTAGTACACTGTATTTCCTCGATAATACTTTTTTAATGTTCAAACAGTTTTTGTATGATATATTAAATATTTTACTATATTTAGAATATGATTGATGCATAATATTAAAATGTATAGGTTCCACTTATACTAAGCATAGATAAGGCTAATATACCATTTTAAATGAAGCACTTCATTTCCCCATTTCCAAGCTATCTTGTTATTTTAAAGAAAAGTCAAAATGAAAATAAAACTTATATTGATTAATTTATTTTATAATTTAGGTTATTACAGTTATTTATAACATAAAATATTAAACTTAATATGGCGTTGAGAATCAAAGTTTACAACTAAAGATTATTTCATCTCAGAAATATTGATACAATTCTGGTGAAATGCACTCTTACCCAACATCTATCTAAATATTTTTATAATTTGCCATAACATAAAAATTATTAAGCAAGTCATGGAAACATATAGGAAATATGGTAACATAATAAATTTATAAAAATAGTTTATTTACATGCAATATTATACATAGTTCATGGAATCTGCCAATTTTCAGCTTTCTTGACAATTTTTTTTTTTATTCCTGATCCTAAAATTTCGAAATCTTCAAGAATACTTTCAATATCTGGAACTAAATTGCCATTCTCACTAAGTTTTCGATAGCTCACTGTAGAAGACTGTGAATGAAACAAATAAATTAAATTATTTTTTATATTTTATCAGATTAATATAAGGTTTACATTTACATGTAAATCTTACTTTTAATGAATATCCATTTTTAAATGTGATTTTTTTTTAATGCAAGAAACCCATCAAATTTTTAAATTATGTATTGAAATACATAAATGATATAAAAACAGTTAGCTTGAAAAACATAAATTATTTAAAATTTTTAAGAAAGATAATACTTATAAAAGATATATACACAAAATATAGTTCTCTTCCTTATCACATTATTCTGATTTTTTTTAAATGGCCCTGCGTGATTTTTTACATGAAGGTTTTGAATGAAACATTAATGCTATTTGTAACACATTATTACATGCAATGCCTTTTAAAAGTTATTCTAGTACACTAGTTCTCTTTAATGTTTAGAAATTAAATACAAAATTGTAGAATATTTCTAATGCATGTGCAAAATATTTTGTATCGGAAGAAATTTAGATTCTACATATTGCCATTCTAGAAAATTTATTTTTAAAATATACTTTTTTTTTTAATCTTATGTATAATTTTTAATAATAGAATAGTGACATGAAGGAGCTCCATTACAACAAATACTGCCCTCACTTCCATGAGACACGGGTTCATGTACTTGGTCTATATGTTGCTGTCTACTAAGTGGGATAAGAAACAACAAAGAGCATAATTTGTACTGATTAACAAAAAAAGAAATTAAGTTTCTCCAAATATGTTGATCAGTACCAGGTCAAACAAGAAAAAACACAAAAACAATGTGAAAAAATATTTATTATAGCATCACTTATAAATAATTAGTATAATTTTATATTCTTAAAAAATTTTTAGAAGAGATGGAAAAATTCAAAAAATTTATTGTCGTGCATAAATCAAACCTAATCCAAGACAACTGATTTAAGCCTCACATTTCATTCAATAATTTTCCCACAGGAAAATAGTTTCATTTGCTGAAATATTAATAAATTATACTTTACAAAGCTACCTTAATATATTCTTGTGGAGCTTTAATTGCATTTTGTAAATTCATGCATTTCCAAAGAAATTAAACAACAAATTTGAAAAGTTTTCCCTTGATATAAATAATAAAATTATGATTTTTTAATTAAGTCAAATTATAAATTAAACTGGATTAAAAATTAAATGGAAATAATTCAATTAACAAGATTAATTTTTCCACCAACATGATAAAGGACACTTACCTTAAATTCCTTTGGGGTAAAAGCAGATTGTTTCCAAACTACAGCAATGAAATCTCCACCATATACATCATATAAGAAAAAAGCAAACTCTCCAAAATTTTCCTGTGAAACAATCAAATGAAGTTTAATTTTTCTGATAATTCTTAAGATGAAAAAAAAAAAAAAAAAGCAGAATGAGTATTGAATTTAGCAGAATTCTACATCACATAATTATAAAATGAATTACAATTGTATCAATCTTAATACAAAAATATAATTAAGATATTAAATAACAGCTGCTAATCTTAAAGAATGAAAATTTGAAAAAATTTTGACACAGGCAACTTTCGTAAAAAGTTCTGAATATGTAAAAGTACTGAAATAAAACAAAACTTACTCTTAATTCTTCTAAATATTTTTGGACAGGATCATATTCCACAATAGGATATAATTCATTTCTCTCATATTTATATGGTTTGAAAACCGGTAATTTATCTGTTGTATAAACATCGACAGCACATCTCAATGTTGGTACTTCATTTCGTTTTAAATGTATTATAACATCATAAGATTCTAGAGGAGGTCTAAATATGGCCTGAAAGTAAGATTTTATAAGCATTAATATGAAAAATTAAGGAAATAAATAAAATTAAATCAGACTTAAAATAAATATATTTGCAAACCTTAATATCTGAAATCTGGGCTCTGCTTAAAATGCCATCTAAAGTTTTTAAACTTGCTGCAGCTAAAATTTTGATTCGCTTCAAAATGAGAGCAGGTGGTTTATTTTTAGTCCATAGACTGCCTCTTCTATCCAAAGGATTTGGAATTACCATAGGTGGAAGAGTAGATCTTTGTGAAGTAAATGTTGTGTATATTTCATCTATGTCTTCTTCTAGATTTCAGAAAGGGAGGAAGTACATATATTTATATTTTATAACAAAAAATAAATGATAATAAATTTGAGATTATTAGCAGTAAAGGCAAAATTAAAAATTAAATAAGGCAAAATTTTTAAAGCATTATAAAATTAGAGGTTTTTGATAGTTTATATTATAAATATTTAAAATGAAAGAAAATTTAAACAAAAAACAAATACAAATATTTTTTGCAGCTGCTTCATTTCTATATTTTTTTAATGATGACCTTGAATTTTAGATTAGAAATCAGAAAATTATTTAAAATTTTCAGAAAATTTTTTTTATGCTCGTGAATGATACTTTTAAATCTAACTCAAAAAGCAAAGTATTGCAAAATATTTCAATAATAAATTATTGAACACAATTTTTATACTTAAAGGGAAAAAAAAGATGTATTGGAATAAATCCTCTACAAAATATTTTGCTCTTTTAAAATATAATGTAAAAATCCGTGTAAAAAATACATTATCAGTTTCATGCCAACCATTTAAATTTTCGATAGCTGCATACACTAGCAATTAGCAACTTAAAATAATATCAATTGCAGATCATTAAATAGGATACTATTACTTTTATAATAAAAAATACAAATCACACTTTAGTCTATACATAATTACTATTTCAGAGGTTTAGGTAATTGGTAAGTTAATTTCCTAGAAAAAGTGAAAAAAATTTTTTTTGTTAATATTTAAATTCAATTGCATTTAAAAATACTTTTATGTAGTAAAATAATTAAAATTAGTTTTATTAATATTTAAGAGTATACTATTATTTATTAAATTGTTATTGATTTTTAAACCATTATTCACATTAAATCTACAAAAGATATTTGAATTTTCTAATCTCAAACTATTATTTTCTCAAACTAAAATTTTCTATTCTTAAAACATTATTATACTAAATCAAAAGAATATTTTTTTAAATGATAAAAACTTTGGATTAAATCATACAGAAGGGCGCACATATTCAAGATATGTTTACTAGGTTATGTACCATCAATAATAATCAATTAATAAATGGCATTTCAATAAACATATTAGAAATTTTTTAACTAAAATTTATTTTAGTCCATATGAATCTTACTTGTCAGCTCATTATTTAAATTTATTATAAGTGGAGTTGTCCTCCAATCATGATTAACAAGTAATGTTAGAAAACGAATGAATGCAACTTGAGGAGAACTGAAAAAGAATAAAGTTATGGTTTTACTATCAAGATTCTAATAATGATCATTAAACATTTACATAATTGAAAATTAAATTATGAACTGATTAAATAAACATTTGATGAAAAAGTAAACATACCATGTACAACTGTAAGGTTCTGGATGAATATACAAGCTGGCAATTAGTAATTCTACAGCAATATCAAGCATGAATCCATGTTTTAGTTGTGCTGAAATCCATCTTTTGGCAAGTCGACAAGCAGTACCAAATGAATTATGTTGTTGATGAAGTCTAAAAATCGGAAAAAAAAAAAATCTTAGAAAGAATAATAAAAGCTGCACAATCAAATATGCAATACATACAAAAAAATTTAAAAGCGAAAATATTTGACAATATAGTTAATATAAAATCAATAAAATATTGAAATTACATCAAAGAAGAAAAATTGAATTTGATTTTTTAAATGAATTCCCAATTTTCAATTTGAAAATTAATGGCAACAACAAAATTAAAGCAGATTTGCTTTATTTTGTTAACATGCAATTAAGTCAAAACAAACTTACATTAAGATCACAAGTTCAATAATTTAAAATTATTTTGCACTTTCGCCTAATTCATGTGTAATTTCAAATCTAATTCAACTTTTGCTTGCCTATCACATTACTTATGTGATAGGCAAGCAAAAGTTGAATTAGCAAAAGTTGAATAATTCGGTAGAAGTTACAATACTGTCAAAACTGTAGTAAATTTTGAAACAAGGGCTGATTAATAAATATCAGAATCAAATCTGATTTCCACATAAAATATTTAAAGGCAACATGGATATGTAATTCAAATGTATGTATATACATATTTAATATTGACAAGAATAAATTAGTTATGTAGTACAAGTACAAAATTAATATGTAGTTTATTAGTACCCTTTCATTCTCTTATAAACACAACCATCTATCTTTCTACGCAAAAAAAAAAAAAAAAGGTTGTTTTTATTAGGCAGTAATGTTTTCAGATTGACTAGCAAATTAATGAAATTTATATGCTTCTTGATTTTAAATTTTTAAAATAGCAGCCTAACATGAAAATAAATAGCATTATAATAACTTTCAACAACATAAATTTACAATTGATAGATTAACTGACAGACAAGTTTTCAAACATGGCTTTCAAGAATTTCAATGTGATCCTTGAATTTGTTTTATGGTCTTTAGTCAGGTTCAGATGAATACAGATATAATCTCAAGACAAATACACCATCAAGCTAATCTTGACATATACATACGATGTAAATGCTCTTTCAATGAACATCATGTTTTTGAAAAGCAATAAATATTACATTGCCGTAAAACTAAGTTGTTGGCTCTTTTATTGCTGTCCAGAAACTAAGAAAATTTCTTATTTTAAAAGCAGATTGTGAGGAAGAATCAATTGAAAGTTCAATCAACATTACTTTTTAAAAAACCTAATAATTTTCATTATTGTTAATTCATGAAATGAATTTAAAATCCAATTACCTTCATTATTTTGCTTTGGGAATACTTTACATTTTTTTAAGCGAGTTATTATACCTTTTTTTTTTTTAATTTTAGCATGTTTTTTAAAAAAAATTGGGAAGCATCCCAAACACTTTACACTGGTCTTTTTCTAAAACAAGATACTGCGAAAATCAAATTTCTTGATCAATAGACTTAATTGTATCAGACATGTTAAAGTTGCAGATAGAATTACGCTGTAAACCTAAGTTAAGCTTATCTATTTTTTGAAGATATTTAATATAAGTACATAAAATGTTGTAACCAAGTCAAATGAAATAGGTGGTCTTAAATTGACAAAACATCAACATTGACAACATTGGTTGATCAACATTATCCATTCAAACAAACTTATCAGTACTTTGATCAGTCAATTGCTAGATTAATTGCAATTATTTTCATTTTCTTGTTTTTCCACCACTACTAATATAAGAAATAATAATAAAAATAATAAATAAATAAAAATGCAATTTTTGTACAAAAAAAATTACATTACTTTGCAAGGTTATGAAGCTTTTTTTATATTTTTAATTGCTAAATAAAATTTAAAAAACATAAGATAAATAGATAAAAATAGTTTGTCTAAATAATTTTATTTATAGACTTAAAAAATTATAATTTATGTTAGCTTAAATGATTCCACAAATAATATATTATGAACTCTAAGATAGCTCATTGAATAACAAAGATGTAAAATGCTTAAATACATATAGTTACCCATGAAGTATGCTATTTAGTTTTGGAAGAATTTCAGTTGATAATTCTAAATTTCGAGATTCTGCATTATCTTGAATTTTCAAAGTACCAACTGATGTTTTAACTTGCTTCAATAAAAATATTTCTTTGTGACAGGCAACTTCAATTCGAAAAACAAAACCATCCTACAAAAACATAAAATAATTTTTTTTAAATGTATTTTCTATGTATAATAATAAAATGGAAATTTTTTTTTACAAATAAATATTGTTACTTTAAAAATATCAGTGTGTGTCACAAATGGTACAGTCATTAAAGACAGTTGGGAATTTACTAGTCTAGCAATCTCAAGATGAAATTCAGCTTTCACCATTTTGATAGCTTCCACATCGTCTGGCCATTTACCACTACTTTCAAGGGTTACAATAGCTGAAAAATAATAGAATTTATAAAAACAGTTCCACAGATGTATTTACATGTTATTACATAACATTAATAATAATAGCAACAAATATATGAAAACAGAAAAAGCAAGTCTTATCATAAGAATATCTAAATATGTGTTAAATAATTTTAAATTATATTAAAATTTGCTATAATAAAAATAAATATAATTATAATAATATAAATAATAAATATATAAAAATAATAAAACAAATATAATAATAATAAAAATAATATAATAATTAAATTGATCTTCAACCAGAAAGAAAGATATAACATTCTAAAATATTCTTTGTTCAATAATTAGTTATTTTATTACACATGATATAAAAAATATATGTGAAAAATCCCAATTCAGTCAATATATTTTAATTCATAAAATTTTAATCTTATTACCTGACATTTGAATGAATTAATTATACTATGGAAATACACAGAACAACAAATAAAATAATTCTAAAAAAGTTTTAAATCCTTTCTAAAATATCATAAAAAATAAACTGAAAACTTTGGGGAACAATAGAATGCAGAACAATAAAAAATACCTTTAAAAAAGCAACGAGAAGTACAAAATTTTAATATATATATATATTAAAATTACTTTACTTCACGTTATACTTTAATGTGCATAGATAAAATATATATATATATATATATATATATATATTTTTATCTATGCACATTAAAGTATAACGTCAAGTAAAGTAATGTAATTATAAAATACTACATAAAAAATTGTAAACAAAAAGTTAAAAAATCTTAATTATTCTCTTATAATCTCTTAATTATAACAAATAAATACATAAGTACCATATACAAAATACTTTAACTCATTCTTACATGAATATAATATTAAAATTTATCCTATATTATGAAAAATATTTAATTTATTTACTGAATTAGTATATACATAAATATCTAATTTAATTGTTTGACACAACACATTTTTATGCTGAACAACAGAGGTTTTTCAAAAAACATATTGCTATATTTCAGTAAGAAATATTTATGCACACAAACCTTTGAGAGCAGGTGTATAAGAAGGAACCCCAACACCAGACTCTTTTAATTTCAAGAAATGTCCTGATACAAATGTATTTTTAGAGTTACCTATATGTGTTACAGATAGTGGTGGAAAGACCTAATATAAAAAAAGTAAAAAACATTAATAAAAATTAGCATAAATATTATTTATACATTTTTAAAATGTCCAAAGTAGAACATGCATGCTAAAATTATACTAAAATAAAGATAATGTGATCTGATATAAAAATGACAAAATCTTCTTTAACCCTTATTGATGATGAAAAAAATATGTAATTTTATAATTTTTCAAAATTTTAATTCAATAATAATAAAAGAAAACTAAAAATAATTTCTTTTAAATTTAAATCTAGCTAAAAATATAAGATAGAATAGGATGGGGGGAAAAACATACTCTATGAAGTATCAAAGTTTGAAGATATTAATTTGAATACTAAAAACCCATATAAAAATCTATTAAGCATTATGCAAATTATATTGTTGTAAAAGCAATAAAAAGCCAACAAAAAAGTTGTACTAAGATAATACACAAAAAGAAAAATTATTAATCTCACTTCAGAATGTCGGAAGCTTGGTGATACGCCTTGTACGGAAGAAATAAGTAATGGCAATCCATTTAAACCACGCAGTTCATTACTAAGAGAGTTGAATGACTTCATAACAGCCAAGTGTGCTTCTTCTCCAGTGCCATAAGATGGAAAGTCAGGTGACAAAACAGTTTCTGGAACACTGAGAACACAATCGATCTCAGTACCATTTATCACCAAATGGTTTGGATCAGCTTTAATATGCCTAGAAACATTTAAAATTATATTATGTTTTATAATAAATTTAATTTTTATTTCTATCATAATAATAATTAAAAAAAAGATTATTCTGTTGATGTGGAAGAATTATATATAGTTAAAAATACAAAAAGATGGTCTGATATAATTTTTTTAAACTGTTATTAAAAAAAAAAAAAAAAAAAAAACTAAATATCCATTGTACATACCTAAGATGAGAGATTATAAAATAAACTAATAAACTCAAAGAGATTTGTAATTGTTTTATTTATTGATAAAAAGTTTACTTTTAAATCTCAAAATAAATCGTTAAAATATTTTATTTTATTTTAAGTTCAATACAATATATATATTAATGCTTTGAACTAATTTAATTATATTATGAACTAGATAAATGAACACAATGATGATATAAATATGCAAAAAGAAAAATGCATAAATAATTTAGTAAAATTAATTTCATCGTATTTTTATTTTTAGATTAATATTTTATGCTAATTTAAAAATATAGAAAGCATATTTGATTTTAATAGAAATTAAATAATAAAGTTAATAAAAACATTTTTAAATATAAAAGAAGTACTAAATACCAAAAGAGAAAAAAAAATTCAATAAATTACTGATATTTCACAAAGAACTTTTGCAATTTCAAAATATATTTGAATTTATGGAAGAAAAAGAAAATATCTTGGGGCAATTAATGAAATTTCTTAGGTTAAATATGGAGGAAAAAATAAAAAAATACAGAAAATTTAAACAGTTGCCAAAATTGAAACAAACATTTAAGATATTAAATTTTTTCTATAATTACATAAAATTTTTTGAGATGAATAAGGATATGGCAAAAAAAATATTAATCAGTAACAAACCTCTTTAAGATATCAGCTACAACACTAGGAAACACTTTTCTTCGTTCAGCATATGTTTTAGCAGGCCACACAACAGCTTCTCGAATTGTCCCATCTTGAAACCTTCTTAATTCAGAACGATCTCCCCAAAATTTACGAAATTCTTTAGCCTATAATTTTAGAGTAAAAAAGAAAAAAAAAAAAAAAAAAAAAAAAAAAAAAATTTTGTTTTTATTGTATCAGTTTAATGTACAATACAAATATAATTTTTCTGAAAATTATCTTTTTTAAATAAACTTAAACTTTTATAAAATATATAAATTTTCAAATTAATTTTGACTTTTAAACTATAACCGTCAAAAGTTATACAGAAATAATATTTTGTTAATTATATTATAATTCGTGTAAATAAATACACTTAAAAATTATAACTAAACTCACTAAAAATACTTTAAAAAAAATTACATATTTTTTATTGCAAATCAACAAAGAAACATAAATTGCTTGTTTTTTTAGTAGGTCTTAAAAGTATTAAATAACATATACATACAGCTTCATGGTCATCTGCCAATGGTCCCATTTCAATATTGCTAAAAGGAGAATCAGGGTCTAGAAGAAAGCCAATGATTACTTCACCGGAATTTGGATTTGGAGGAGCTTCATTAACCGACCACTATGAAAAATATAAATAACACATAAATAAAAAACATAACTAATTAATCATGTTTATAATTAAAATTATTAAACAGTGTTTTAAAAAATAAATTAAAATTATCAATTTCCTTGGAAATATTAATAACATTATAAAAAAATGCAAAACATTCATTTATGGCCCTACAGTCACTGAAGTGAAAGTGAAATTACATTTCTCACAATATCTCAATAATATAAAATGAATTTTTCAAAAAATTTAAATTTTTGAAGTGATATTTACAAACAATAAAAGAAAACTTACTGGACTAACAGCAGATTTTATTATATCCAATAACAAAATCCTATTATTCAGACCTTTCTTTAGAATACCATTTATTTTGGCAAACAATGGAGCAATTGTATTTTCTCCAAAATTTATTTTTTCTTTTTGTAACTCATTCTTAGTAAGTAGTTTCTGTAGGTATTTATTGAATTTTTTTGGACCTTTCAAACTGAAATATATTAAAAATCATAAGTGAAATAATTATAAAAATACTATACAACAGAATTTGCAGGGCAGAAAATATGTTATTTATTTAAAAGTAAGTCTGTTATAAATTTGATGTTACACATGAGTTCTTTACAAAATAAATATAATATTCAAGATAAATAATAAAAATATAGTTAAAAATACGATTATTATATCTATATAAAAAAAAAAAACTTTAAACATACTGAAGGAGATATTCAAATTTTCTATTGATGATAATTTTATTCATAAATAAATGATCAAAACTTTCAGGAGATTCTTTATCTAAAATTTGTATTCCAAGCTTAGCTTCATGTTGAACCTATAACAAAAATAATAACTCAATCTTCACTGAAACTGCCCTTTCACATAACATATGAATTAATATAAAAATACATTTTATTTTTATTTGTAAGTATTTCAATATCAATATTGCAGTTTGTTTATGCAACACTCTTTACAAAATCGAAAGATATTTAGTACTACGCAACATATTTGTTACTTAAAAAGAAGTATTAAAATTAAATTTAAAAATATTTCCTGTTCACAAAGAAAATATATTGAAACATAATAAAAATATTCAAATTTTCAATTGTCCATAATTTTATTTATAAAATAATTTTTATTCACATATTTATACTTGTTATTGAATTAATATAAAAGGATACTAAAAGGATTAACCTTTTGGCTAAGGATTAATTGAAAAAGCAATAATACAATAAACAGCACTTTTCCCTCCCATAATTCCTTTTCAAAGATTTTATATAAATCTTCAAAAAAAAAAAAAAAAAAAAAAAGGAATACACAAGTTAACTAATAACTAATTATTAAACATACAAACATTATAAAAAGAAAGAATTTTACCACTGTAAAAGTTTCCTTGGTTACATAATAACACAAGTTAAAAAATCCAGAGCTGTCAACAAACACAACATTGTAATAAGCTTGCAAGGTTTCCATTTCTAAATCTTTTTCGAATTCTTTAGAAGAAACTTCATCACAAAGAGTAATACCTTGTTCATACCAATTTTCATTTCCTAAAGAACAGCATATTAAAAAGATGCATTTTACAATAAACGAAATGAAAACAAATTATTTACACAATCAAACTATGTCACTTATATAATTCAAGAAAAGAGCAATAACAATTTATTTCAATTTCATAAATAGAAAATTTGTAAAGTAATAAAGGCATTTCTAAGATGTGAAATCACATTTGATAGAATTTAAAGAACAAGACAAAATTATTTTCTAGGCGGAAAAACTCAAATATTTAAAAATCAGTATTCATAGTACATTTTACACTGGCTGTGTGAGAAAACTTACACTTACTGTGTGAGAAAAAAAAGAAAAAAAAAAATTTATTTTTGACTTATATATAAAAAAAAATGATGCTGTTTTATTATATTCCCATTTTCTTCAAACAAACATAATCCCATATTCTCTTTAGATAAAAAATTTAAAGGATATAACCCAATCAAAATTCAAATTTCATTTTATGATTTATATACTTTTTTAAAATTTTATACAAATATATATATTTCCATTTTGTATATCAGAATTGCCAACCTCTCATGATGAAAGATCAGGAGAACTTTAGAAGACCTCCCCTTCCTCAGACACTTAAATCATAGAAATATAGTGAATAAAACTATAATTTTTATAAATAAAGAATAATTATAAATTATATTCCATCACTATTTCCAAACATGCAATCACTAACACTTCGAACATTTAAATAAAAAAAATTAACATTTAAATATTATTCAAAATTTTACATAAAAAATGTAAGCAAAACCTCAAAATAATCACACTGCAAAAATATAATAAACAACGTTAAAATTTTCTACAAATATAAATAAATTTTAAACAGTACTAATCACCATTGATTAGTATACAAATAATATATTATACGCTCAAAGGAAAAAAAGGTCACCCTAGCATACAAACAAAGAGGAGTCATTATACCTTAACAGAGGTCGAGCCAAGTGCTCACCTGAGGGTGCATTGTCTCTTTCTGATTATAAGGCAGTAACGTTCAGCAAGATAATTTTGTTAGCAGAAATTGCGCATGGAGATGGGTACATGAAAAGGGGTGACAGAGTAGCAAAAAAGAACAATTGTGTTTGGCCATGGCCATATGGGGAGTAAAGTTTCCAAAATTGTTGATGCTTTGCAGTGAATTGTTCATTGTATCTACAAGTAGTAGCATAACACCCCTGGCCATGAAATACAATGCCAGAACTATGATCAGAATAAAATCCTAACCAAGTGGTACTAGTAGTTTCATGCTGGTGAATCAAAACCACTTCCAAATCTGAAAGGAATTGCTGCTGTAGTCAGTTAAACTATTCACATTTGTTAGTTGAATGAATAGTGCAACAGGAACTGCATGCAATATAAATTTGGAGTTGGGTACCTCATATGATGCCATTGTTCACAGAAAGCTTCACATCTTCAAAGACCTAGAAATCACCAAACATGAACAGTAGTTGACTGGGACATGCAATGTTTGCTTTTTGCTTTTATTCAAATAACCTCTAGCACAGAGTGCATCAAAGGTGAAATGAAACATCTCATCCTCAATGTCTGGAAGGTTAGGTTCAAGCCAGAAGTGGGTCTATAATGTTTTTCCATATTATGGATTGATCCCACTAACTGGGGTGACTATTGACATGAACTAGCATGTTTATTTTAACTGTGGATGATCAGGTGTTATCTTTCAATTATCATTTTTGTAATGAATATGCTGCTTAAACCCCCATTTTTCAAGCTGACAACAGCAAAGTTCACAGGGTTGAAGGCATATGTGATTGGCTTTATGAAAGCTCACACACCCTATTACACCTCAACAGGCAACTTCAAAATCCTATGACTTGAACTTTATTGAAATCTATGGGACCAGTTAGGACAGTAGGTAGAACATAGATATTGACCTCCCCTCAATTTAATGGATTTACGTGATGAAATCTTCAGCGAATGGCTTAAGCTTCATGTAACACATCTGTAGAACCTAGTGGATTCCATTCCTAACCAAATTCAGGTAGTTATGTTCAGAGATGGAGTTAACATGTTTTTTTCAAGGGGTGACTTAATTTTTTTTTTGCAAGTTTACTACTAAATATTGTATAAAAACTTACAAATTTATTTAAGGTTTTATATTATTAATAATAGTGATAGATTTTGCTTTTTTTTTTCCCCCCAAGAATGAAGGTTTAAGTTTTTGTTTAAAATTTTGCCAAAAAGGCTTGCTTAGGCCAATAAAAGGTTTTCTCAGCTTTGATCTCTTATATTAGATCTAAATTGAATCATTTTAATAAAAAGACTATATATCTTTAGAATTACTATATGAAACTGTCAGAATGGACAGTATTAATACAGTTAAATTTGGCATAAATTATGACTTTGTTATTTATGAGGAATTTAAGACTAACATATCTGATGTAGAGATAATTTCTGAGAATCACTCATTAGGGTGAAAAAAATGAAATTTTATGCCAAGATATGTGAAAATCAGAATTTTATTTTAGAATACCCGAAAATTGAGAGAAATGAGATAATTAGGTACAGGAGAATGACCAAACAAGATCAAATTTCTAAGACTTACAAAGCAGTAAAGTACAAAAAAGTAAAACAGCAGTATTTTTTTTTTGTTAAAAAAATTATTTTACAAATAAAATATGCCACCCACAAAATATAGGGGAAAAAATTGTAATTATCTATCACTTGAGTATAAAAATATTTTTTTATTCATTTCTCAACAATATACTTACGAAAGCCTAAAAGAGCAGAACGAAAAACTTGGTAGGCACTCATAAGTGGAGTAATTTTACATTTTTTCAGCAAATATGCAACAAACATAGTTAAAATAAACCCATTCAATCTGCCATAACCCTAAAAATAAAAAATACTGATTAAATTTACATTTATACATAAATTTTTTTTATAATTAATTCATATGTAAAAAATGGAATTTTAAAAAATATATATTAAATTTCGCTACACATTAGAAAAATAAAAATGCTTGCTTACATCAGTTAGCCCTCTTTGAAAGCACCAAAGTTTAAGCAAAATTAAGCCTTCTTTAACATTTTGTGAATTAATATTGCTTTTTAAATATTCATTCAACTGTGGTAATAACAAATCAGATAAAATAGAGGCATTATAATATGGTGTAGCAACTGGTTCCATGGAGGACTGCTCAGCATCTAAAGAAAGTGAATATAAAACTATATAGTCTATCTATTCAGGCATATTTACAAAATCTCTAAAAAGAGAAAAATAGAAGCTCTAAACTATATCACAAACATTTTACCTTCAGTATTTTCAAAATACCAAGAAAATCTAACATTATTTTTAGATGGAAGAAATCGACTTAGTTTAAAGGCATTTGAAGCTGGATATGCTGTAAGACATACTGTGATTTCCAAATCTGTGGGAAAAATAAAAGAAAATTTTAATACAGAATAAGCAGCTATAAACTATACAAATTTACTTGTAATTTGATTGCTTTAAGATAATTAAAAAATTGATTAAATTCGCAAAGATTTATTATACACACACACACAAAAGATATATGTGTATGTTTGTAAAAGCTTCTTCTATGAGCAAAATTTTGTTTATTTTATTAAAATATCAAAAAAGATCAAAGAAATTTTAATTCAATCATAAAGTGCATAGGAATTTCTTGATTTCTACACTATTATATTATTATAAAAACTAGAAAATAAAATGTTGTTCTAATAAAGTTTTGGTGTGACAAATAATCAATTTAGCAACACAAAAACTATGTCACTATATAATGTAATTAGTTTAATAATGAAATAAAACTTTTTCATAGCAAATTAGACAAACTCCATTGTTATAAAAATGATTTACTTTTGTTTTTAAATTTTCAAATATTATTTTACAGAGAAATTATTTTTATACTAAAAAATATAAAAAGCATAATTATTAAATAGCTATGTAAATAAATTAGACTTGAAATCACTGTATGGACTAATTTGTTTGGATTTAAATAAAAAAAAAATTTAATTTCAAATTTTCATTTTAATATATTTTTGTTCATTTCAAATGCTATTCTATTAAATTTTATTTATCATGCATATTTATTTCATGTCTTCATAATTTAAAAGGTTTCATTTATTAATAGAAATCCTGTTGATGTAGTAAACAAAATTTGATTATGGGATGCAGATGTCTTTTTTGTATTATGCAAAGAAAATGTTAAAGAGTTTGTATACTTTCTTCTATATTTTTATTTTTTGTTTGTCTTCTTTTATTCCAAGCTTTCTGCGAGCATTTTAAATTTTATAATTGTATTAAAACTATCATAATTGGTGATCAATAACTTATCAATAACTTGAGGATATATATATATATATCCTCAAGCTAGATTTATTTACTAACAGTAATCCTTCTTTTCAAATGATAAATTTATGATTAGTTTATTTTCTGATGACTATTTATCGATTTTTATTTTGTACTCTTTTTTAAAAAATCAAATTTATCAAATTAAAAAAACTATATTATTTACTGAGGCTGTCCTCTCAAAAGCCCATAAACCTAATTATTAATACAATATTTATCATAAATAATTTATAATAAATCGTTCAAATAAATAAAACTATCCAGATAAATGTTCAGAAAAACAAAAAAACAATATAGAAATAAAAATTATTAATCAAAATATCTTTACCCTTGGGTTGAATAAGAAGGACAGGCTTTAAATAGCATTCATTCTGATACTTAAATTTCAGATTATGAATAATATCTGATTCTAATAAAGAATTTGCAATGAAAGAAAGATATAATGCTCTTTTTCTATGGTATCGCTGATTAAGGAAATCCATACCAGACCAACATGCCTAGGAAAATTTAAAACTCTATTTATTATGAGGAATATTTATAAAAATATTTTCAAAGCAACAAATTTAATCAATGTACTGGAAAAATTAGATTAATAGAATTAATTTAAAAACATTTTAAATATTACCATGTTAATTTATTTCTATCTATTCTAAATAATAAATAAAGAAAAGAAACTTTTGTCTTTCCACTTTAAATTTTAATGATTAAATATTAGTTATAATTTCAATAAAAAATACAATACAAAGCAATTTTTAAAGACAAATAAAAAGTCAACATGTTAAAAAAAAATATTTTTATGAAAGCCAAATGTAAATTAGGTGAATTTAATTTAAACAATTTAAGAGCTACTGACTTTTAATATTACAAAAAAAATATTATTTATTATTTCAAATTTACCTTTGGGATTTCTACAGCAATATCAATTACAGGTACAGCTGAACACATAGTTTCAAGAGTGAAACTTCCTATTTCTTTTATCTCAGTTGGTGGAATAAATTTGAAATTTCCTTTAGTATGTTTAGGATTCTGGATTATAGGTATTTCCACATCATTTTCATAGCTATAATCTTCAATCTGAAAATAAATTATTTAATAATATAATATTTATTTCTGATTGTGTTTATTAATGAAGTTCACAATAAAGCAGCATGAACAATTAATTAAATATAATATTAAATAACAATAAACCTGCTAATATATTTATTTCATTAAGATTTGTTTTAATAACTCATTTGTTTGTAAGAATCTGCAACATTTCAATAAATATACTAATACTGTAAATATTGACCACCCATCTATCTATGGTAATAAATTAAAGTAAAACTTAGCTTATTTTATATAATTTACACATAATATTTTAGCTGATATTGAATGAAACTAATCAGATGGTCATGTTAATATGACATTCATTTTCTTTAAAAATATTTTCATAGTTTTAGAGTTATTAGGGATTATATAGGTAACAAATATGCTGCATTTTAAAAATCATTAACATAAGCAGACTTCAACTGAAATAAACATTTTTCTTGAAAGTTATAATTAATTCCCCTCCTATATATATAAAATCAGAGTGTCCTGTGATATACATACTGATTCAAGAGAATCTTCAGGAATATTTCTAAGATGGTCTTTAAGTATTTGAAGCCATTGAATTAGCTTATCCATTTTTGGTGTTTTTTCTTTCAATTCTTTTATAAGCTCCTCTACCTGAAAAGAATTAATAAGACAAAAATATAAAAAATCCCATCAAGTTACAAAATTTTCAAATATTATTTATTTTCTTATAAAAAATATATCAATAAATATAATTAATTTTTAGACACAAAAATATCAATATCCAACTTACTATTGATTTAATTACTACAACTGTCATATGCACACTACAAGATTTTTATATAAAATACTTTTTTAAAGGAACTTACTTGCATCTTAAATAAATTAGATTGAAATTTTGCTTCAGCTTCTTTAAGTTTATTTAATTCTTCAGCAGTCGGGACATTTTGCAGATCTGTTTTCCTTTTCTTATTTGGAAGATTTGAATTTCTCTTCCTTTTGTTTTTCTTAACAGTTTCCCAACCACAATCATCAGATAAATTGGTCGAAGACATAATTTCTCCTTTCATTCTGTAACATATTATAGAATTTTATTATACTTAATAACATAATAAATAGTATGTAATAAAGAATAAAACTATCCAATAAAATTTAATAACAAATATTTCTAGTTATACAACATCAGAAATGTATACTTAAATTAGATACATGTGTATTATATACACAAAAACTTCGATTGATGTGCTTTGGAATAAGTTCAATTTGATATGTTTCAATTGGATGAGGGAAAAAAAAAATTTTTTGGTATATGAGACACATGAATCAAAAACTTTGCTGAGAAATACCATACACACTAGTCAAAATAGCATTGCTTTGATTGACTAGATAATGTCCCATTTCTAAAATATCCTAAATAAAAGCAAAGTTCTTGGACAGATTTTTAATAAATGTTGAATCTAGTGATCTTCAGCCAGGTCAGTAAGCAAAAGAGAAAACCAAATTTGGCAAATTTTTATTTATGTATATATTTAATATAACTGTTTTTTATGTATTTTTAACTATACAATAGAATTCTAATTATTTTATACAAGGTATGATATGCCAATAATAATAAAAAAAAATTCTTTGGAAATGGACTAACCATATTCCCTTTATTTCTTATGGAAAAAAAATTCATCTAGTATAAATTGAAAGATCCGAAATAGATTAAGGATGTATAAAGCGGTATCACTACATTCTAAGCTCTCATTAGAAATATCCATATACAGTTAACTAAGAGTTTAGATAGAAACACAAATTATATTTATTATTTGGAATATTAAAAAATTATCTACTTTGAGTTTGAATTTAGTTGGCAGTATCAATTTTATTTAAAATGACTTTTAAAGATCTAATAACTTTTTAATGTAAAATAAATGTGTTTTTAAAGTTTGAATGTCAATATGATCCAGAAAAGAGATTTAAGACTTTTATCTCATTTTTTCCATTATAGAGGAACTTCGCTGTTAACTTAATAAAGAATTTGAATAAGTATTTTATGAACATTGCAGTCTTTAGTATCCTTTGTTAGTTTTATAGAGAAAAATTCTACAGCATCAATCTTGTCAAATTAGTTTCAGAATAATCAATAAATTATAAGGGACATCTTTTCCTCATTACAGAATGTATTTATATCACTGTAGTAGATGATAAAGTGTCAATTACCTACTTTCACAAGTTCTTTTCAAAATTTCAATTATAGGGTTAAATGAGCTTGTACTTTAAGTCAGTCAATGAATTCCTTTTTAACAGATAAAACATTAAAGGATTCCATTTTAAAATTTTTTTAAAGAAACAAAAATATTAATGTTCTATGAGTTTTTCCTCAAGCAGATCTAGCTTAATTAGTGGGAGGGGCTCCATTTCATTAGTTTCATATTATCTTAGGTCCTTATAAAATTTAAAAAAAGCTGTTTGTATTACTCATGGTTTTCTTTTGTATTTATCATTGATAATTGTCTCTCATACATTGCTTGTTTAAAATATTCAGCAATTACAGATCATTATTACAATGTTGTCCTTAAGAAATACTAATGAAATAACTATGAATTAGATGGGACAAAGAAAATATTTTTGTCAAAAGAATTAACATCGGAAAAACACAAATAGAATTTTTAGAAAATATTTTCCCCATATATATTCACTAATATGAATAAAACTGAAATCAAGCGACGAAATAAAAAACATAATTTTTTCTAATTTAATAAAAACAACATTTTAAATAAATCTCTTTGCAAAAGTATAAAATTCAAAAAATATAAAAAAAGGTAAAACTACCTAAAATATTTCCGAAATGTTTTTTGTATGTAATTCACAATTTATAATATTTTTTTCATATTTTACTTCGACAATAACAAAAACAAAAAAGCACACACCGCACACAGTATCAAAACGTGCATATAAAAACACAATACATTTAGATGTATTTGTTCTTGACACTGAGATTAATTTTTTTAAGAAAATTTTTAATTTTTTTTATAAAGAAAATTAAAAATCCTAAAATGGATAAAAATAATCAAGTAAAATAAGTAAAAAAATCTTTTAAAATGCACTGTTTTTAGTTTAGAATGAATTATAAACAGTGCATTTCCAATTGCTAACTCTCGAATTGTGATTGTGTCTATTTTCGATAGTCCAAAGTCAGCTGTAAAAAACTGAAATTATTAATAATCTGCAAATTGTTTGGCAATATGTTTCACATTTCTTATGTTCCCATCAAAATGACGTTTCACAAACTGCTATCCATGTATAGCTCTAGTGCAATCGGAAAATGAATTATTAACAACATTTGACAAAATAAATTATTGGCAACATTTAAAATTCATGTTGTTTTGATGTCGTTTAAATACCCTTGCGAAATTTTGCCGATATAATTTAACTTTTTTTTTTTTTAAATATAACATAATGCTATCTTGCACCGTCCCAATGTTTATTCGAAATCTAAATACAATTAAAACAAGAAAATTTTTCAGCACAAACTTAGCGTCACAAGTTAAAAAGATTTACAATGGAGGTAAAATTTTAAAGGCTTGTTTCATTTTTTTTTATCTATTATTTTTTCAGTAATGTTCTATGTTTTTATATAACAGTACAAAATGTTTTATTAATGTACAATTTCTTCTCGAGCACGTAAATTTTTTTTCTTTTGTCATGCATATACAAAGATGAAAAGTAGAATGGATTATTTTCACCTTTTCTTATTTACTTTTATTTTTTTTTTGGAAATTTGAAAGCCAAATCGCAGTTTTGGCGACCTGCTTAGACTATATCTGAATTTCTCCCTTAAAAATTATGTACTATTTATTGAATAATATTGTATAGTAAGTTTTTCTAATGAATTCTTATTATTAATATTTCTGAACTACAGTTATCTGTATTTATATTGTGTGCAATGTTTTTTATATTAATGCCTTAGATTATCTCTTTTAATACTTGTAATGGTAGTTGATTGACAACACATTCTAAATGTTATAATTTACCAGCAAAGTATGAAAAGCCATTATTAATCAATTATAGCCGTTGCATATTATTGATTATTTTAATTAGTTTATGTGAAACATTTTTGGGAATATCAATGTCATCTATTTATATATAATACATAGAGGTTGACAGTCAAATAGGAATAAAAAATGAAGATTTATATAATGCTGTGTGAAAATAATCTAGTAATTCTAAGTTCATTGTAAATCAAGACAGTTTCATGTTAATTGTATTATTATAGTTATTGAATTTTTCATAAGATTACTAACTAGAAAGATGAAGAAAGTTTTTTGAAGTTGGCAGTTATTCCACCAGCCCATGAGATGACAAAGAGATTAATAGTTCATGAGCATATTAAGATATATATGCTTGTTTTCAAATCCTCTTAAATATACTTAGAGAGAAATATTGGATATTTAATATTAGGAAATCTGTTAAGAGAATAATCAGCTTGTATGCCATTTTCAAAAGATTTAATTCAAAAAGTCTAGAATCTACACACTCAGCTTTTCCAAACAGTATTGCAGGTAACATGATTCCACTTGTTTGTTACATCCACTAGTGGAGTCTATCAGGTGATTTATTTATTGGTTTCTGCTGTTTCTACAGATAATTTTCTCTCTTAAAAGATTTTTGTCACATCAAGGAAGAGTAACCATTATTTATTGCCACAGTGGTACAAATTTTGTAGGTGCTTCAAATTTTTGAACTAACATTAGCAAAGAATACTAAAAGTTGTCTTGGTAATATCAATCAAATGGGGGGGAGGGGTTAAAGAAGAAATGGGAGTCTTGTTAAGGAAGTTAAAGTTTAAGTCGCTCCCGATAATTGCACCCATTAATGAGAGTGATTTATTAGAATTATTAAAGACTTGTTTGAGAGCACAGGCATTTCTAATCTTTGAAGAAATAATTGCCCTGGCTGATTGTGAGTAGGTGATCAATTCAAATCCATTGACTTATATGTCAGGAAATGATGCAATTAAACCTTAACTCCATCCATATTTTCATCATTAAAGAAAGTGATTTATCTGACATCAACATGTAAAAATCTTTTATTAAAAGAATGAAGTACAGAACATTTCTAAAAGTTCTAAAAACGAGTACTTAGATAAAGACTTAGACTAAGTTAAAGACTGTAATCTAGAGAAAGGCATTTGTTAAAAATAAATGGTATAGTTTTAATAGGAAGTAGTCATGCTAAATGTCTCAACTGGCCATTGAGTAAATTGTTGAAGGTATATTATATAAAGATAATGAAATTCATGTTGTTAACTACATAATCAAAAAATTTTAAGGCCAAATTCAATGAATTTTTCCTTTAGGAAGTTTTAGCCCAAGTGGAAGTTCTAATGATTAAAACTCTAAGATAAATCAAAATCCTATTGGTACATAAAAAGATTATAAAGAAAAAAAGGAAAAGTATTAGTTCCATTTCTATTTGCATTAGTTTTACTGGAAAGAGACCAAGAATATCTAGAAGTTGTATTATTAATATGCTCCCAAAAATTGCTTATAGTTCTGGAACGAACAAACTGAAGAATAATGATTGAACTTTTATTTTTCATTTGTAATTAATTTTATTTATTAAATTATTTTTTAATTTCAAGTGTAGAATATTAATGTTCTATTATATCTGTCATTATTATATGTCTAAAAATAATTTTTGATGGAGTAACATTACTAAAATGAGATAAGTAACTCTTTAAAATAGCAAGTTATAAATTAAATGTGATAAATTACGTAAAATAATATGAAAACAGCAGCAGGCAAATTGGTTCATTACCAACAAAAAAAAAAAAAAAAAAAAAAAAAGAAAGATTTATGAGTGGAGAAAATATTCTATTTGAATTAGAAAAATACCAAATTAAAAGTGCGAATGAAACCTGGGGCAAAGAAATGTGGAAATATCTATTTCTACAAAAATGTTATATTCTGTCGTGAAAAAATAAGTAACTGCTAATGGAATGTTAGATTTTACTGCATAACTGTCTTGGTGAAAAAACATTGGCTATATAAGCATACAAAACTACTGTAGTCTGAAAAATATTAGATGATTATGTAAAAATTATAAAATGCCATAGATTTGTAATGCCTACAGTAGGAAATTTAATTTTGAGCCTAATCAAATTATTATTATTTACGTATGAAATAAATACCTGTGATTTTTTTTATTTGTTGTAATTGAGTTGTATAATCAAAAGTCAACAAACCATTAGTGATCAAAACAATAAGTCATGAAAAAAAACATCATTTCACTATAATTGTAGCTTGTGTCACAATACTATTGCTCTTGTTGATTTTCAAGCAGAAAATTTCAGCAAAACATAAACTTCCTTTTGACATAATTATCCATGTTCATGGGGAAGACTGGATATATAATACAGAAATTTGAATATGAAAGATACAGAAAAATGTCCAAGAACATTGTTTAAAATGCTTGTAATGCTAGTGTAGGTCAAATTCAGATTGCATTGAAAAGTATGAATTGGGAAGTTGTCATTCCTGAAGGTCTCACAAGTCAATCATCACATATATAAGCATAACTATTCAAAAATTCAAGCAGGAAAAGTGGAATAAATGGATGACGAAGCCAAATTATGATATTACTGGACAGGATATATAAAATGGCTAACAATTTCAGCAGTTTGTATCTAGGTAAAAAAATCCATGGAAATTTAAGGAAGAAGACATTGTTGTAAATTTGTTTAATAAATGTTAGGATGGATAGTATCAAAGATGAAAAGATTTTTGAAAGTAGTAAAAACAACAGTTTAGCAGAAAGTAATATGAAATAATAAAAAAGTAATGTGATAGTACAGAAATTGAAGATTAACTGAATATTGCAGGTACAAATTGTTTTGAGAAATAAAAGTTAAGTAAAAATTATTGTCGGTTGAATATAATTTCGAAAATAAATTTACATTTACTTGAATATTTTTTTAATTCATGAATACAATTAAAAATATTTAAAATGAATAGGAATCATCAGTTTTAAAATGAAACAACTTTTTTTTTAGCAATTCTAACAATAATAATACATATTATCTTCAAATTAAGTTTATTCAGTTTAATATTTAGAATCTTCTCAGCCCTATCTTTTTCTCTTTTAATAAACGAATATTTTAGTGAATTTACTATTTTTTTTTTCTAATAATCGCTCTAAAAATTTAGTATGGTTTGAAAGAAATGTTATTATCTAAAAACAATATGGAAGAAAATTTCAGCATTTAAAAGTAAACAAAGCTTTCAGTTTATAAATGGTAGGTCATTAAAGTAGATGAAAAAAAATTAGTAGAATAACTTTTCTTTTGTACTATTTTACAATTTCAACAATCACTAAAAGATCATCAAAGAAAAATTTATAAAATCAATTAAGGGAAATGGGAAGAATTAATAAGAGGTATGTTAATATTGTCTATTTTTAATGAAAAATAAAGATGAGTACCTGGGTAAAAAATCCATGGGAAGTTAATGAAGAGATTATTATAAATTCAGTTAAGAAATGTTAGATGACTAATATGATGGATAGTATCAAAGATGAAAGGGGTTTTGAAGGGACTAAGAGTAATAATTCAGTAGGGTAAATTACTAAATCAATAAGTATCTGTTTTTTACTGATTCAAACAAATAAAGAAGCTTATTAAAACTTAGTTAACAATAAAGGATGAAATGTGGAAAATTCATGTTTAATATTAATAATAGGGTTAGTTTTTTTATAAATTCAACTGTCAATTTAATACTCAATTAGCATTAGATTTAACTATGAATGTAACTATAACAAAAATCTTCTGTAGGTTTAAGTTTAAAATTACTTTTATATGTCATGAATGTTTGGTTTTAATTTATGTTTTAAGCATTTTTAATTTTATTCTTTAGAAAAAAGAGCATTTTCAGCAAAAGCACAGGCTAAAACTAAAGAAACAAAGCTTGTACAGCAAATTAAAACCAGAGTTTCAGCTACAGGTCCCATGACAGTTGCAGAGTATATGAAAGAAATTTGTATGAATCCGATGTCGGTAAATTTCTAAATTAGTTCTTTTACTGATTTAAGTGCATAATCTTTCTATTGAATTTCTTTGTCAGGTTTGTTAATCTTGCTAAAAGATCTTTACAGATCAATTATCGGTCAATTGCAATTATTAAAAGTTAATTTATTGAATATTATTTAATATTTGTTTCCAAAGATGATTAACGATTTCTCCATAATATGTTTAATAAGTTTATTTCTGAATTTATTTTATTGAATATCAAAATTTTAATTATATTGTACATATTTTGTGAAGTACTAGTAAATTATAGAATCAAAGTGACTTACTCAATTTAAAGAAATAATTTTTTTAGTTACAATACACTTACTTGTATTTACTTATTGGAACTTTTTATTGAAGTCTATAAACACATCCACAAATTTAAAAAAGTAATAATAGCATATAAATTTATTTCTTATTTGAAATTGGAAAAAAAATATATATATTAAAGTAAAAAATGTTTTTTATCATTTTTTTAAAACTTTTGTTACTTTTTTAGGGCTATTATATGCATAGAGATGTCATTGGCAGTTCTGGAGTTATTACATCACCTGAAATTTCTCAGTTATATGGAGATGTAATTATAATTTATTAAAATTATAACTTTTTTTTTACAATTATATTTACAAGAATTTTTTTTATATATATTAAATTGATTCTGAATTTCAATTATGTTTTATATATGAATTGTTAGAAACATTTTAAGTTGTAAAATGCAGTATTTATTAGTAAAAGATATTTTATGATTAGCAATTAAAAACATTTAATTTGTTTTATTGTAGTGTAATATTGAAAGCAAGCAGTTATGTAATTTTTAAAATAATAATAATAATATTTATAATTTACTTGTATTTAAAAAGGTTTAAAATTTTGTGATTTATGTGTTTAATTTTATTATAATTAATTATAAACAAACTTTATATGCTTTTAATTCAGTTTACTGTATTTTTAGTTGATAAATACTTATCATTATATTTTTATTTAAGGTTATTGCTGAATGGTGTTTAAAAGAATGGATAAAAGCTGGAAAACCAAAACCGTGGTACATTGTTGAAATAGGCCCCAATAGAGGAGCATTGTCTGATGAATTATTAAGGGTGATTAATTTTTGTTTCTGTATAATTATGTAAATATTTTTATTTTTCGAGATTTATTTATTTTAAAACAGGATATTAAAGAACATTCATTATTTATAATCTATTTAAAATGTCCTTTAGTCAATAGTTCTATAAATTATTATTCTGGAACCTATGGATATTACAAATAAATTTAATATATTACATTTTATTGCTAATAATAATTGTTTTAATATGAAAAATGGGGATATATTGTTAAATTGAAATCTTAAAAACTTTATGAAATGATACTTTCATTTAGAGTATTTTTTGTCATAAAGTGGTAAATTCTAACCTAATTTGAGAATAACTTATCAATTTAGTAAAGAAAGAATTATCAGTGAAAATATAATTGAGCAAAAACATATTTAGCTAATAGATTATAAATTTAAAATCATTAGTAATAAAAAATAATAGGGAAACCTTAAAATGCGAAATGGCTATAAAAAATGGATACATTCAAAACAATAAAGCATCTAAAATTTATGTACAAAACTTGTGTTTTCTATCAAAATTTTTTAATGTGAGGGAAATGTAATACAATAGAACCTCTGTAAGTCGAACTTCAAGGGAGACGGCAAATAATTCGAGTTATAGAGTTTTCGACTTACGCGGATTTTGTAAGGAAATATTCAACATGTAGAGGTTTAGATTCTTTCTAACTTTTTTTGAGTTAGAGAGGTAAAATAAATAAAAATTCAAGTTACAGAGGTAATAAACATGTTTATTTGCAATTTAAAAGTTATATTATGTACGACAATAAAAAATCAAAATAATATCGAAACAACCTTAAAATTAAAAATATTATGTATTAAAAAAGTCAGGTTTTTTTTGCTTTAGATAATTCGATCGTTCTCTATCTATAGCACTATTTAAACTAAAGAGCAGAAAATTCTTTTTTCTCCGAATTACTAATGTGCTCTACAAAATTCCGTAAAACATTTAATGCTATTCTTGTCTCTTTGATGAAAACCCATGGAGCGCATGTTATATTATTGGAGTCTTCTACACCATACAAATCATTAGTTTCAGTTGTCTGAGCAACTGAATCGATAATTTCAACATCAGATAATGTGCCAGCAGTAATAGCTCTGTTATCGCATGTAACTCAAAACATATTCCTGTTTCAGATACTACTGTATCCCATTCTGCAGGTGGCTGAATAGAAATAACTTCTACTTCAGCTTCTTCTGTTGATGACAATGGAAAACCACAGTGTACAGACCAGTTTTTTATAGTAGTCGCTGTTACATTTCGCCAAACTTTGTCAGCCATTCTCATGGCTTGCAATACATCTGTAATAAAATTCTTTTCTTCTACCATATTATCCAACATGTTCCTGTCTACTTCTTTATGGCATAATGACTTGAAGTTTTTAATGATGCCTTGATCCACAGGCTGTAATTTTGATGTGGTATTGGCTTTTAACTGCTTTTATTTGTGGAATATCATTATACTGTACAATTATCGATGAATAATATAATTTTTCTTTTTTCTTTAGACATTCTCTTGTCAATAATTATGAGCCAGTTTTTGAAAATTCCAGAAGTCATCCATGCTTTTGTATTTGCTTCATATTTCAAAGGTAGCGATTTACATCTTGAAAAATAACGAGGTTTCTTAACTTTTCCGATGACTAATGGTGATAGTTTTTCTGTGCCTGACGTGTGCTGTGAGCAAAATAGTAAAACGTTTGTTGCTATGCTTCCCACTATGGCATCAATCATTTTTAAAAGTTACCAGGAAGACATTTAAAAAACAGTCCTGTTTCGTCAGCATTGAAGGTATTGTCAGGTGTTCATAACCATGTAACAAGCCTTGCAATTTGCTTTTCCATTTTTCCCAGGTTTCAATGTTGACACTTGCACTTTCTCCAGAAACTTTCTTGAAAACAAGTTCATGTCTTCTTTTGAACTTTCCTAGCCATCTGTTACTGGCCTTGAAATTAGCCAGTCCTAGTGATTTAGAATACGTTTCGGCTTTTTCTTGTAACAGTGGCCCACTGACGTTTTGGTTCCGACACTGCTTAAACCATTTAAGTAAGCATTCCTCCAAGTTGGGAAATTCTGCAATTTATTGTCTTTTGTAGGACAAACTTTTAGGTTTAGGTTTAAACTTGTAGGTTTTTTTGTAGGAGACTGTTTTCCTGAACAATTTGTTTTCAAGTACAGGCCAAATTGTTCAGGAACGTGTTTCTTGTTTTGACAACTCTTCACAGCTTCAAGCACTTCAAACTTTTCAGCAAGAGTCAAAGTTTTCAGTTTATGTTTCACTGCACTAATTTCTTAACAATATTATTCTTATACTGTTGTTAAAATAGATGTGTATTGCAGTAAAACCAAACTACTTCTGATATTTTTGCAATCAACAATAAAAGATTTGCTTCGCTAGAGTTCAAATGAAATCAGTAGCAATAATAAGAATTATAATAAGAATATTTCATAGAATTGGTTATTCTATTTACTGTATACTCATACATTATTTTCGAAACATTGTCGGTAACTTATTTTTCTTCGAGCTATAGAGGTAATTGGTTTCAAATGTTCGAGTTGTAAAAGTTGTAACATTGCTAATGTTCGAGATACAGAGGTCCAATTTTTTTTTTCAAGTTACGAGGGAAAATATATATTAAAATGGCTTGTGGGAATTGACTAATTATTTCGACATATAGAGGGTTGAAGTTTCGAGTAATGGAGGTTATGGGGCTTGAAGGGAAGGAAACAAATTTTTTTTTTTTTTGAGTTTTGGATGTTTTTGGCTTATTGAGGTTCGACTTAAAGAGGATCTACTGTATATATAATTGATATGGAACAATTATGATATGAAAAAAAAAAAAAAAAAAAAAAAAAAAAAAACACTTATCAGTTTATATTTAAGAAAAAAAAATTTAAGTTTCGAATTCAAAAGTTATAAATTAAAGTGAGCCAATTTTTTAAGATTTTCTGGTAATGTTGAACATTGTCCTTGGGAACACCTTTTATATTACAGGAAGATATGAAAAATTAAGATGTTATTAAAATAGAAAAATTACTAGTACAATTGATAGCTATAATTTAATAACCCTTGCTGTTTATGATTTTAACTAATTTCAGGTACTAAATGACATATATATGTATTTTTATAATCAGGGTTTTTTTTAAATAAAAAAATATTATTTTATAATATTATCAAAGACATGCTCTTTTATTCAGAATATAGGACAGAAAATAATTTTGTTGTGATAAACATTTAATCTTCTTGGAACTTTATTTAATGAATTTTTCTTAAAAATTTGGAATTGATAATGGTTTTAAAAACATATGTAAATCAATTAAAGATTGCATTGAATTTCCAGTAACAAGTAACACTCCAAACTAAAATTTTGTTGGCTCATTTGAATTTGTAATTTTTTAGTATGTGTAAATATCAGATTATTATATTTTATAATAAAAATAGGATCCTTATCAATATTTTTAATATTCAGCACATTAGGTAAAATAATTTATTTTGGCAATTTATTAGGTATTTTCTCAAAATAATGATGCAAGAGAAGTAGTATCTTTACATCTTGTAGAAGTGAGCCCTCATTTGAGTCAGTTGCAAGAACTCAAATTATGTGGCACTGTTAGTGTTGTGAAGGATGTACTAGAAGCAGATGACTCAAGACGTCACTTGCATCTTCATACTAATCAAGATAATGATGAATTGATGTACAAGCACAATATAACAAAACATGGTGTTCCTGTTTCATGGTACAGAAGTATTGAAGATGTTCCTCAAGGATTTTCATGCATCATAGCTTATGAATTATTTGATGCATTTCCAATTCATAAACTGCAAGTAAGTTGAAGTTTTTATGGTACATGTATAAAGAGCATCTATGTTTTAAGTGTTATTATACATAAGTTCATAAATAAAATTAAAATAATTTTTCAGCGACTCAAAAATGTAAGTAATATTTTTTTTATATTTAGCTATAATAGGGATGTAATATAAATATTTTGTATTAAATTAATAATTAAAAGCAGGACATTTTATGATTTGTTCCTCATTGCCAGATTTAAATTTTGGATAATAGAATTTTTTAATATATTAATAAGTTAATTTTATTATTAAAGAACTATATAGCCATTTCATTTAATTAATGAGATTTTTAAATTTTCACTAGTCATTTAGTATAAAACAATAGTAATAGCAATGAAGTTTATTTTGCTGGTACAAAAATAATATATGTTTAAATGATTAATTTTAAACTAAAAATTTATTTATTTTTATGTTTAATTTTAAATGTCTATTTTGTCACTGTTTGTTTGTCCAGGCTTTTATCCTCCTTGCTTCTTTATACCTATAACAACATTTTCAATTTCAGTGTGAAAATATGCAAAACTGAATTTAAGTTTTCTAACATCATTCTCTTAATTAATCTCTTTTCATTGATTATTGTAAAGAAAACAAATGAAGGCTGGAGAGAAGTGCTGATTGACTTAGACGATGGACAAGGAGAACACCATCTACGTTATGTTCTATCTCGTGGGCCCACGCCCGCCAGTCAGTTTTTCATTGATGTGAGTTTTTTGTGTTAGTGATGTTTAATTAAAATTTGCATGGACAGTCTATTTTTATTATTAATGCTCTGCTTGGTAAATGCTTCGCTGGTTGCTATGGGGGAATGTTCTTTAATCATAATATTTGATTTAAAAAAAAAAAAAGTTAACAGTTCTAAAAGGTAAGTTGTGTTTTGTATAATTTAGATTTATTTTAACTAATTGTATTTTAGTTGAAATAATCTATTTTTACTTGTATTCTATAATTATATGTAATGAATTTATGAGGTTTGTGGAAATTAACCAACCGTATATTATATACATTTTCTAATATATTATATACATTTTCTTTTTTACACGAAATTTGAGAGCTGCAAAATTAAAACATTGAACATAATGAGAATCTAAAATTTATCTAATTTAAAAGTAAAAAAAAAATTCTTAAAAACATGCAACTAGTAATATTTCAAAGCTTGTATAGTCATTTCTTATGTCTACTCTTCATAAGAATATTTTCCCTACAAGGTTTAAAAAAAAAATTTTGTTTTTAGTTGAGCTGTATTATGATATCTATCAGGCTAAAGGCAAATTTTTCTCATTTGTCACTTTTTAATTTGAATTATTTTTATTTGACAGTAAATATATATTCTTTTTGGCTTCAATATTTTATCAGTCGATTCTATTTATTGATTTGCTAATTGTTTCAGGCTGATGAAACACGAACCAGCTTAGAAGTCAGTCCTGAAAGTGGAGTATTGGTTCAGGAAATAGCAGCAAGAATAGAAAAGGAAGGTGGTTATTCTCTTCTGATAGATTACGGACATGATGGCACTAAAACAGATACATTTAGGGTGAGCCTTTCATTTTCATACATTCATTATAAAAGATTTAATATTCTCGCCGTTTTTTAATAGTAATTAATATACTAGGATTTGCATCAAATCGTATTATATGCACCATATTATATTTTTGTCCAATTTTCAACCAGTTGAATTATTATATAATGTTTACATAATTTAAATACTTTGGTATTTATATTTACTAATTTAACAAGATATTTTAAATAAGAATTAATTCCTTTATATTTATCATAAATGTATACAAGCCCTTCTTTTTCCACCCCTTAACAGGCATTTAGAAGTCATGCTTTGCACGATCCACTTAGTGAACCTGGAACTGCAGATCTTACAGCTGACGTAGATTTTTCATATTTAAAGAAAATGGTTAAAGGCAAAGGTAAATTAAAATTATCACCCGACTCGTTACTTAAAATGTTAATTTTATGTACAGCATAATGAGCATTTATTATATGCAACAATTGTTTTTTTTCTTAATATTGTTAATATATGATAATTAAGATTTCAAATTAAAACCTTTTGGAAAATATGTATTTAATACTTTGCTTCAAATACATGTTTTATTCCCTTTAGCTATAACTTATGGACCTATTACTCAGCAAGAATTCCTTACAAATATGAACATCAAGTCAAGATTTGAAGTAAACCATACATTGTAATTTATAATAATTCAAAGTTTTAAGAGAGAGATGAAAACTTTATTTTAATTGCTCATTCTTTTCAGAAAATTTTAGCATCTGCAAAGCCCGAATTGCATAAGGATCTTATTGCAAGCTACGACATGCTTCTTGGACCAGGACACTTGGGTGAAAAATTTAAATTCCTCAGTCTTTACCCATTAGATACAGCTGAAGACCTTAAAAGAGATCCCCCAGCAGGGTTTTTTAAGAAATGAAAAATTGTTTATATAAATTGACCAATTTTGAAATGCTTGATGTTGTTTGGGCAAAATTAAACCTTTTCTTGTAATTATCAGCTTTATATAAAAAAATGTATAGTTTTTCATGATAGAATATATATATATATATATATAAAAAATGACTATTTGAACATTTATGTAATTAATTTTTTTTTTTTTAGACTGTGTGGTTTGTACAAATAAATGTTAATCTAAAAATGCTTTAAAATATTTTTTGTTTTGTTATAATTATTTTTCTTGGTGACTTTTCAGATTAAAAAAAACCCCTCATATGTACTATTTCAACATTTACTCTATGGAAAAGATTACAAAATAGATATGTTTTATGTAATTTGTTTAAAAATATCATGGAAAAGTTAGTTTAGAAATTCTTTAATATGTATACAAATTTAACCATCACATAAACTAATACAATATAATATTAACAACAACAGTTTATACATAAATTATATCTAGATTCTTTTCATAATTTTCAATCTACATTCTAATAAAAAAAATTAACCTTTAGATACATAAAAAAGTAAATTAATGGCCCTTTCATTTATACAATAATTACATAGAAAATGCACCATGCAAAGTTTCAGGTATATGTTATTATTTGATGCACTTAACAAAGATTCATTACTTTATTAAAATAAATTTTACAAAATATTAAGAGCAATATAATTATGGTCACTATATTGTTATTATAAAAAGATTTACTACAGAAAAATGCCATACAATTTTGTATACATTGAAATAGTGTTGCATTTGCCCCAGTACATTTGAGTTCTAAACATTTATATTTTAATGCACAGGGTGGTTAAGTCATATTGAACATTTTTTTCCCTCCATTCAGATAACTATTTTCTAAAAGTAAATTGCTCCCAAGAAAATCAGTCAAAGACCTTAAATGTTTCAGAACATTTTAAGTAAGTGTAAGAAATGTCCAGTAAGTAGGAAAAGAGCATAAAAATGACTGCCTTGTAGAGAAAAGCCATCAAAAAAATATTTTTAATGAGAGAGAAAACCTTTTTGAAATTACAGTGCAATATGGCGAAACATATGTTTGCCATAGAAGAAAAAAAAATAAATAGTTTTAATGTTCGTCAAAAAAAAACTTCTCATTCAGGTCAGAAACATCAAAAGTTGTAAATAATAGATATTGTTGATGCTGAAAGCATTTCAAAAAATAAAAATTGCCAAGTAGTTATGGATTAAGAAATACACTAAATGGTGTATTATTGGTAGCACAGCTAACCAAAAGAATGTAAGAAAAACGGCACACAAGAAATTTATAAGGTTTTCAATTAACTGACAGTCATAACTTGATTAAACATTTTGATGAATGCAAATTTATGCATAACTACAGTTTTCACATTGTTTTATTTTAGTCTGAGATAAAATTTTGATTTGATCCCATCACCTTATTCATAAATAACATCTTTGTATAAATGTTTCATAAATATGTTTTTACATCTTGAATTTCACGACTTGTAAAATGAAGAACTGTAGAAATTGCATTAATCATATGTCTCTTACTGCTGGGATCATTGCATTTTAAAAATCTGAAAATAACATTTTTTAAATACTCTACATTGGTCCCTTCCTCATCTTGACTACTCTCTAAAAGTTTTATTCTTGATTTCAATGTTTCTACCTCATGACTATATTTATCTTCCATTACAGCTAATGATTGCTGTAGTTTTCGCAATGTAGATTCGGTTTGAATACGAGAGTGTCTTAGGCTGGAGATTTCAACATCTTTTCTGGCCAGTTCCTGTATGTAATGCAAGATATGACCATCTTTCTGACTAGATATCAAAGAATTCGATAATAGACTAGCGGCTGCTTCTTGATCTGATGTTGAAGTCTCTGCAATTTCTTTAATAATCCCTTCATTCTGTGGTACTTTATTCTAAAACAAATATTAATAAACAAATTTTTATGTGCTCAAAAATTATGAATCACTTCAAACAAAAAGCTTGGTTAATTCTCAACATCTTTTGCTAAATCAATCTTGGGGCACTCCATGTTAAATTCTAACAATTACATTTTGCGAAATGCATTTGTTTTTTAATTAAGGGATTGGAAAAAAAATATATATAAGTGACAGGGATAAACGAGATAATGACTGCAATTTATTTCCATTCAATATTTAATTGCTATAGTGATTGTACAAAACCAATTTTGCACAAATAAGAAGCTGCAAATAAAATTGTTTGAATGTCTTAAATTAAAATAAAAATGGAAATTCTAATAATTTATAGCACCCTTTTAAGGAATCTGTGACATTTTCAAATGCTATTCTTGGAGCTAAAGTATCATTTTTTAAAAAAATTAGTTACATTCTAGACAAAGCAAATTACATTAGCTAGTTATGTCTTATTTGAACTATATAACTATAATTTCACAATTACACACATAACTTGGCTATATGTGTAAATCAATAACCCAAAATATTGATAGCTTATAAAGTATGGTTAATTATTAGGCGGTGTGGTGGTGGGTAAGTTTTTTTTTTTTTTTTTTTTTTCAAACTAGATTATTGTAAATAAGTAACAAGGAATATATAAGATATTGCAAGTCCATATAACCATAAGAAAACATACAAAATGTAACAGTTTTAGATTTCTTTTTTAATTATACTTTTGCTGGAAAATTAAAAAAGAAATATATTTTAAATATTTAAAAATTCCTACCTTTTGAATAAAGGAAGATAGAAAAGATGATTTTAAGAGTTCAATTTCTTTATCTTTTTCCTCTAAAAGTGAAAGCGTCCTTTCTCTCTGTTTTTGAATTTGATGTTCAAGTTCTAGAAGTTGAGCTCGATAAGAGAGCTCAAGTTGAGCGAGCTCTTGTTTGTGCTGTGCTTTAAGATCCTCATAAGATTTCTCCAAATTAGCTGTTATTTTATTATGATACTCTTCATTTAATTTCAGTTGCGATTTGCAAGCTTGCAATTGATTTTGCAACTGTGTTAATTTACTTTTCAGCTCTTTAATTTCTTTACCGCTTTTTGCATCCTGGAATGAAAGGGATAAAAACTGTAATTTTGATAAATGATCAATTATACCAAATATTTAAAATACTACTGCTATCATTTTTAAGGGATTGTATATTGACATACCAAATTATGCAAAACCTAATTGAGTAATTATTTTGACGAATATTGATCCAATTTTGAAATATTTTTCAATTGATCTAGGCTTTGTAGCCCTGTTCATTTTGGTGAAATTTGGATGTAAATTGTGGCTATGCACACAAACTCTCAGAAATATATAAAGATAAGGTGACAGGTTAGTTGCAGAAGAAAATTTTCTTTTCTTTCAGTGAAAAAAATGCTTCCCTTTTATTTCCTACTTGATCTTAAAAAATTACACAAAAATGAACAAAGAATCTCTTTTTTAATTGCAAGAATTTGAATTAAGTTGCAACTACAATGAATAGTTTTAATGCACCTGTTCAAGCATCATTAATCTTACTCTTTTACAAATAAATGTGCAAATGATTCACAAAATTTTATAAAATCTAGAACATTTTATTTTACATTAAATTTCATTTTAAGAATTTTTTTTTTTTCATTTTCTTTTAAATATTAATATGTAATTATTACTATTTCAAATAGTGTTAATTACTTATTTATATATGTTAGTTTACCATTGTAACTTAGATTTCTCATAAAACTGTTATAAAAATTCAACAAAATACATAAAAAAATGTAATGGAAATTATTAAAATGTTAAAACGAATTTCAGTATGCATCATTACTATTCCTTTCAAAGACTGTTGCTTTTTAAATAAATTTTATTCTCTCTCCATCCTACCTACTACAAATAAGAATAGAAAATTATTCGAAATACTACTGAAGTGTCTTGTTTGAAGTTGGAATCTTTATTATAGTTTAATATATTTCAAGACTTACAAAGAGTAAAGCAGCTGATGTTTTGCTATATTTCTCTTTTAAAGCTGACTCAGCCTTTGCTTTGTACTGATCCAATTCTTCTTTCATTCTAATTATCTCAGCCTGCAAATGGTCACTAGATTTCTCTGACATAAAATCTTTTGCTGTTTCTATATAAATATATACACAATGTCAAAAAAATTATTTTTAAATTTAATACAACAATCTCAGATCAAATACAATATAAAAATAAACAATATAATTTATATATATATAAATATAAGTAATTTAAACATAAAAAGCTAATTCTTATTTAAAGAAATTTCTAGTAGCATCTAAAAGATTAGGAAGAATTGAAACAAGATAAAATTATAATGTTAAAAGAAAAGGAAGCAATTAAATTTTTCTGTGACAATTTCTTTTACATTTAAAAGCAAAATAAAAAATGAATTATTTAAATCCAATAAAATTTATTATACATACCAGAATGCACAACATTGTCTGATTCTGTAAATATTCCTTCAGATACCCTTGCTTGTTGAAAATTATCTTGTAAATAGTGAACATTATTTACATCATTATATTCCCAAATTTTTGCTTCCTTTTCAGGAACTTGAACAAAAGCAGAGTACTCAAGTTGCAGTTGAGCAATTCTAGCCTGAAAATGAATTATCATTAGAATCATAACAAAATTCTTTATATTTTCTTAACTGTATTTAATTTTGATTAAACACTCTTGAAGAAATTAATGAGACCTACTTTTAACTTTTGAATTGTGAGCTGATCTTGTTGTCTTATTTTATCATGATCTCCAACAATTATAGAAAGTTCAGATATTCTGCTTTCTAAACTTGCAATTCTTTTCTCTTTTACAAAAGTAAGTAATTTTAGTTTCTCCTCTGACAAATCAGCTCTTTTCTTTTCTTCATCAATTGTTGTGAGATATTGGGACTGTAATATTTTAAGCATTACTAACAAATTAAAATAGAAATTTTTACATAGTTCACTTGTCTCAATTTTTTTTTTTTTTTTTTTTTTTTTTTTTACATATAAAAAAGGCATTAATAACATTTGATTTGAAATTAATACTTTATATACCATATACTGAATATATACAATAACTGAATTTGCAGCTTATATACTTAAGAATAATTTAAGTTTCATTCGACACAAATAATAATATTGAATTTTATCTCAATATTAAGGTTACAAAATGTGTGCAAGTTTTTTAATCATTTTAAAAAGCCTTTACAATACTTTTTTTCTGCATTTAATGAATAATATATTTATTCATAGCAAAAGAATCCACAATATATTTAATTAATAATGCAATAGAACAGTGTTTCTCAAATTTTTCAGGATTCTTACATGGTGGTCTCTAAACAATTTATGGATATTTTAAATTTTAAAATAACTACTGAGTTCTGTTACTGTTAATATTTTTGACATCCTTGAATTAATATAGTAAAAAAAAGAATATATATTTCAGCAATTTAAAAACAATATTTATATATTAAAAATCTTAATCAATATTCACCCATATTTGTTAAGCAAATTTAAGATATTTTAAAGCTTTAAAAAAAATAAATGTATTTTTAAAATGTTAAAGTTACAATACATATAAGTACTTTTAAATCTTCCATTTCTTCTTTAAATTTTTGAAATATATTTGCATTTTTCTTGGCTTCTTTTTCACAAGCTTGCAACCGATCTTGAGAGACAATAAGTTCATTTTGAAATTCATTAATGGTTTTTTCATATTCAAGAACTTTTCTTTCTGAAACTCTGTTGCTATTCTTTTGTTGAAAATCACTAAGCTGTATAAAAAAAAATTTAATTAATAGCATTTTAAGATTTAGAATAATTAATAAAAAAAATATACATTAATAAAAATTCAAATTCAAAATAATAATACAGATATCTGAAACTAGAATGATACTTTTTAAGTTTTAAGCCATAAAAGTGGAGAAAATGACATCATACAAAATAAAAAATGTATTATGCATTAAAAAAAAAAAAAAAAAAAAAAATTGAAAGTAAGAATTTTCAATATAGATAAATATTTGACTAAGAAATACTTTTTTCCCCCTTTTCTTACAATGTCTTTCAATTCTTACATATAATATAGAATGTTCTTAAATAAAATTATAAACATTTGAATGAAGGACTATTTTATACTTCAATATTTAAAAAAATTTTTTTTTTTACATTTGTATTCATAGAAAACCTTTTAGAATTAAAAATAAAAGCTTCAGTTCAATATTTTTTTTTAAGATTCAGTAGAATTTCCTACCTGCTGTTCTAATTTCTCTTTTGTTGCTCTTTCATTAGCAAGGACATTCTGTAATTCTTTTAACATCAATACATGATCTTGTTGCTCTTTTTCCCTCTCTCGCTGCTGTATACCAACTTTTTTCCTCAACTACAAATAATATTAATAATAATAAACAAGCAATGTTCAATTTTATTGAAATTAAAAGCAATAATTATTTGCCGAAAACAAAATTAAAAATAAAATGAAAACTACTTTTTCAAAAAAATCCTACGAGAAGTGACTTTTTTTTCTTCTCTTGTATTAATTTTACGATAGCAGCATAAAAAATTGCTCCCATTTAAAATATGCGACACAATAAAAAATGGCTATTTCTGTCGGCTTATTGTTTTTTATTCTTTGACAACAGAATGTTACATAGAACTATATTTTTTAAGTTATTTGGATATACTAGCATATCTACAATACAATATTTTTAATTCATGTTCTTGTAGAGAATTCAAAACTGCTTTTTTTCACTTGTTAAAATAGTTATTTTAGAAAAGTACAAAATATAATTAGAAATAGTTGTACAGATTTTATACTTCACAAAAAGAAAATTCAAAGTATACTATATTTTTTAGTTTATTGTAGTAGGCTATGTATTAAATTGAAAATCCTTGTATTTGTACTTGGGAGGGGTATGATAAATTTGTAAGCCAAACTAGTAAGTCTCTCTGTTGTGTTTGAAGGTTATGGTATAATATATATCCATATTTTGTTTCTCAATTGTGATGTCACAAGAAGTAAAATATCTGTGATAGAAAATGGCAACCCATCTTCAATAATGAGTTTAATCATGATTGAATATTATCATCATTATAATTTAAATAATAAAATATTATAGTATATATAAAAATTAATATTTATAAATTGCCCAAAATATTTAAAATAATGATAGTATTAATGTTACATAAAATAAAAAGCTACTTCTGTTAATAATAAATTATCCATTGTAGTACAATTTACAATTAACCAGACATTTCAGATTCATATCAGTACAGTTAATTTTTCTAGGGAAATATATCATGTTGAATATTAATACATACATAATAAAAATAAGATCTCTTCATTTAATAATAATTACCTGAAAAAAAATTTGATAACAAATATAAAGAACTTTACACATGTTTGAAAGTAATTACACAGATTTTCATTTTAGGGGGGGAATTGTATATATATGTTGATATAATAAATGTCATTTTTATATACAGGAAAAAAAAGCATAGAAAAATACTTCAGAGATTCAACATTTTTTTAGTGAAAGAAAATATTTATTCAGTTTTTACAATCTTGTAATCTTTAAAAAAAAGCAAAAAAATTGCATGATTTGGAAGCAAAATATAGCATACTATATATAGTTCATAACAGTATGTTAAAAAAAAGTACTTCGTTAATTATATAATATAAAAATCATACCTCAAGGATTTGATTTTCATATTTTTCTTTTTCGATAATCCATATACTTTCCTTTTCAAGAAAATTTTTCTCAGCCTCTTCTTTTTGTTGCTAAAGATAAAAAAAAAAGCTATGTTGAAACATATTTTAACTCAATTAAATATATTTTTTTTTCATTTAATTAAAGGTATAATACCAGAATTTTTTTTCTATCAGTTCTTAGTTCATTTTCAATGCGAGTTTTTTCAATGGTAAGTGCACCTAAGCTACTTCTTAATTGTTGCAAACACAAGTCATTTCTTTTTTCTGTTAAAATCTGGAAAAAAAAGGCATATTAGTGATAATATATTTGGAAAAAAATTTAAAAAAATAAAGTTAAAAACCAAATTATTAAAGACATATTTATTAACATTAAAATAAAAAAGAAATGGCAAAGAAAAAATAAATAACATTATTTCCTATCTATAATCTGCAAATTATACATTAACAAAACCCTTAGAATTTGTGTTGCAAATTATAGGCCACTGTACAATCTGTGGACATTCTATTTGGAAGTTTCATAAAAATCAATTCTATAATTGCCCACTAAAAATTCTTTTTGCCAAGAAAACAAATCAACAAAGCTTTATCAAAGAAAAAAACTTTTTGAATATTGGAGGGAAAAAAAAAATGAATTGTAGATAAGGGAAGGGAGCCAGACCTTTATAAAGCAGACAAAACGTGCTGCACATCTTACACTGGTATGTACTCGTGGATAAATAAAGACATGGAATAAAACTATATACATAAATTAAAAATTCTTTACAGAATACCAAATTAATAATGATCAAGATTTTCATGTGTCATGAGCAAATATGAAGACCACAAATCGGAAGAAAAATATCTATTTTATTTTCACCCTCCACCTCTATTTTGTTTCAATATCTTGCATATATTTTACAGGCATAAAACAGAATTTGACACCCACAGATTACATAAGACATTTTATTTTTTCAGGCTGAAAATTATGTGCATATGGTGCATTATATGCAAGAAATTATAGTAATGAGTTTTAGAAAATTTAATGAAATAATTTTTACACTGGAAAAATTATTAAATTAAGATTAATAAAACAAATTCAATATTCAGTTATGTAATTTAAAAATTTAAATTTGTAATTTTAATGTTTAAAATAAGAACAAAATACTATATAACATATGCTATAATATCATAAAATTTTTCTTTACTTACCAATCATATAAATTTATTAAATCTTAAACTATTATACTAGTTATAACTTATATTCCAATCAGTATATTATTCTCATAAATTGAAATAAACTAAAATACATTAATAAGCTGAAAAAATTTAATTTATGTGACAATATTTCTTCAGGCAAGATATATTGAATTATTTCTCAAAACAAAAATAAGAATTATTATTACATTAGAAATTTAAAACTAAAAAATATATCAGCAGAAAAAATAACAAAAATATTCAAATTTTTGTAAGTAGTTAATTAAATACTGAATAAAAATTCAAAATTTTATTCTATAATATCAAAAAAGAATCAAAATAACAATTCACTGAAAAGAAATAATACCTAAATTTGTATATGAAATACTATTTAATAATATTCACATATTTGAAGTAACAAATTACTTCACTTTCTGCAATTAAATTACTTCATTTTACTTTTATTAAGTTATAATTATAAACATTGACAATCCATTCAAAATTTTGAATTAAATTATGGTTAAATAATAATTTGATTGCAAAAAAATGTTAACACATTGAGTTTTTTTTTAGATCCTATTGGAACACCAAATTGAATTTTAAATCATTATAACAAGTTTAAGATAAACCATCTGCAAAAAAAAAAAAAAAAAAAAAAGTCACAAAATTATAAAAACAAATTTAAAAATCTAATAATTGAATGTAAAATAATAAAATAACACTATAAAGTTCACCGTTTCTTCATTTTGACAATCACTTTCCACTAAACTTGTTTCATTTTCAGTCTTAGTTGTTACATTATTAACTTCTGTGAGTGTTTTAACACTGTTCTCAAGTGTTTCCTTTTCTCTCAACAGGTTTTTATAAGATTCCACAATATCTGCAAATTAAAATGAAAAAGTTATATTTTTAATACGAAATATTCAAAAAACTTTTCAATATATTAATAATTCATTTTTCTTACCATTAATGAGAACAATTATAAAGTAAACTAGCTCTAATAAAAAGTATAGTGTCTAAGTAAGAAACTTTAAACTTAAGAGTCACCTTCTACATTTTGATGATGAACTAAAATGATTTTGAATTTAATTTTGAAACACTTCGCATAATTTGTTACTTAAAGAATTTTAAAAAATTAATTAAAAGTTAGCTTTTATCAATTTTATAATATAATTTATGACATATTATTATTGAGTATATTAGTTTTAATTTACTCTGTTATTAATTAATGCTTTTTGCAGTATAAAATAACAAATTTTAGCATTTTTTTTTTTTTTTTTCTCTGTTAAATAACATATTATATATCATTCCTAAAACTTAATATTTCATAATTCAAAGAATCTAGAACAATTCTTCTTCAAAACTAATTATTTTTAAGTGTTATTATCAACTTAAAAAAGAGATTAAATAAATATTCAAACAAGAACCAACCATGTAAACGAGATTTGTATTTCAGAAGATTTTGGTTTTGTTCTTCGATAAATATTAAAAGTTCTTTCTTGCTCTTTCTCTCCATTTTATTTTAATTTCATATTTTTACGAACTAATTGTTGAGAAAATAAAAGTTAATCAAATAAGTATCTATAGATTAAATATATTTTAATAATAACCTATCGATAACTGCAATTATGCATTTTTATCAAAACAAAAGAGAGGTTCAAGGTAGTATTTTTGCACTTCAGGTTTCCCCTATCCAATTTAAGTATTCCCTCCAATTTTCCCCTCCTCTGGTGCTATGAGGCTATATTGAAAGGGTTTTGCACTTTGCAGAAACGGACTACCCTCCTGTTCACTTTTCCCATGATTCCTCATTCTTGCCGAGACGTCACAATACTATGATGTCACCATGACATCAGTTTCAATTGGCGCCAAAAAATAATCGTGTTCATTTTGTTCTGTGCCTTGATGTGTGTGACATTGCTCGTGCAATTAAGCTGGTATGGAGACATTTAATGCCTAAGGTAAGTTCATTAATTGTTCTTTATATTCTTATTAATCAAAAACAATAAACATTGTTAAAAATTATTGAGATTGATATTGTCTTTGATCGATGAATGTCCTTAGTATGTTAATGCACATGATTTTGTATTTTCTATAGTATATTTATATAAACACATAAGCCTAAGTATGTAGAAGAGCTTTAAAATTGTTTTATCTGTATTTATATATTTTAACATTTTATTTGAATTTATGAGGCTAACTTTTGTATGATTTTTTTGTTTGTTTCTTATTAGATTTCAAGATATTTTGTAAAAGAGTTATCCATGCTTGAGTCATCTGACAGACAAGCAGCCTGTATTCCAGATTATCCAATGGCTACTGTACTGTAATGCTGTTCCTGTATCTATAACAATGTCTACATTTGCTGCTTTACATCTTGCCGATAGTTTGCTTAATCCATTGTTTATGCTCTTTTGTGTTATAATTTTTAATTTGTTTTTTTTTTTTTAATACTTCTAATCCATATTCATCTGTACTGTAGTGATTGACTTGTTTTATTTTTGCTTTCCCTCTCATTTAAAAAAATGCCATATGTAACATGACTTTTCACTTTCTATAACATTTATTTATATACAGTTAAAGCTTATTCAAATTCTATATGATTGAAATTTTGTGTCTAAATATATTTGTATAATTGAATTTTTGAACTCATACTCTTAACTTTAAAGTGATTCTTTTATTATTGATGATTTTGCAATGTTCTTTTGTAAAATGTGATAAGAAATCTTTTTAAAGATTACTCGTATACAAACAAATTCTTTTCCAGGGACTGTTCCTGCTGCTGTGCTGGTAAGAAAGTTTGCATTTACTCCTATACATGCTGCTGTTTTGTCTTGCTTCTCCTTCATGATTTTGCCTTTCTTTTTTTCACTAATCACTTTATTAAATTATTTAATACGAATTTCAAAATAATTTCTACATGCTCTTATAAAGATTCCTAATTCATATATTGATACATCAATCTCAGTATTATCTTCTGCAATTTCTTATCCTTCTTTATCTGTACACAATCTAACTCTTGTTTTCTGCTTTAATTCTTCTTTTATATTTCCCTGTGCATTGTCAGTCTTATCTAATATACTGAAAAAAAATCATGTTGGAGGTAGTAGTAAGTACTAAATTTCTCCAAAAATGTGAACTTTATAAAGAGTTATTCTTCAAAATCTTTTTATTGTTTAAAAAAATTTAAAATCATATATATCAAGGAGTACATATTTAAACCATTTAATTCCATTTTAACCATTCCAGAAACCTAAGCTACCTTCTACTACATTGGGTGATTTTAAAAATGAATCTGATTGTTGTAAAAAAGTTATTTCTAAAAGAGATTCTACTGTAAAAAATGAAATTAGCAATGCATGGTTAGAAGTTTCATCACTTTTGAAAAGAAATTATAATGCCTTTTATAAAAATTAATATACCTTTTTTTGCATTAAAAAACAAGGACAAAAACATATAAAGTCCATTTTTGGTTTTATCCGTAGTGTAAAGAGGTTTTTAATAATCTAATGACTAACCAGCTATAAGGGAATTAAAATTACAATTAGTAAAATTTGTCTTCTTTTAAATCGCTGTTACATTAAATGTGTACCACCATGTGGTCATCAATATAAATGTAATTACAATATTAACAATATCAATAGTTTATGTAAACATATTCATAAAGTTCATATATTATCTATTAATACAAGAATGCAAACTGTTGGTAATTTCATTGATATGGATAATAAGAAACTTCTCATGATTTCACAATGAAGTATAACAAACTGTTAAGTTATGTATCTAAGAAAGAAGAGTGTAAGCGATTATCTAGTAGAACCTCTGTGAGTCGAACTTCAAGGGAGACACCAAATAATTAGAGTTTTCAACTTATGGAGGATTTCGACTCATGCGGATTTTGTAAGGAACTATTCAACTTGTAGAGGTTTAGATTCTTTCTAATTTATTTTTTGAAAAGAAATTATATTCATTTTTTGACAATATTATTCGTATAGTATTGTTAAAAAGGTAAAGCCAATTGCAGTAAAACCAAACTACTTCTGATATTTTTGCAATAGACAAAAAGATTTGCTTCGCTAGAGCTCAAAAGAAAACAATAATAAGAATTTGTTATTTTATTTACTGTATACTCATACATTGTTTTCTAAGAAACAATGACGTGCATTGTCGGCAAATCCTTAAAGTCGGTAACTTATTTTTCTTCAAACTGTAGAGGTAATTAGTTTCAAATGATCGAGTTGTAAAATCAAACATTGCTAATGTTCAAGATACATAGGTCCAATTTATTTATTTATTTATTTTTCTCGGGTTATGGAGAGCAAATATAAACCAAAATGGCTTGTGGCGATTGACTAATTATTTCGACATATAGAGGGTTGGAATTTCGAGTAATGAAGGCTTTGGGGCTTAAAGGGAACAAAAAATTTTTTATAATTTTTTTAATACGCAATAAATTTGTCTATTGAAGAAAGAAAAAATATTTTGATGAAAAAAGGAGCTTGTTTTAAATGTCTTGAAACTAAAAAACATATTTCTCGATTTTGTAAGAATAATGTAATTTGTTCCCACTGTTCAGGAAAACATTCTTCGATCATGTGCTTTTCAAAATTTAAACAGAAACAAATTAATAAAAATGAATCTTCAGAAACTACTGTTCTTACCAATCAGTCATTTTTGAATGAAGTTTATTTGCAAACATTAGTAGTTCGAATCCAGAATAAAAACTTAGAACATTATATTCGGGTAATTATTGATACTGGATCACAAAGAAGTTATATATCAAAATTTGCTGCTGAAAATATGGGTTTTGATATAAAAGGAGAAGAATTGATTACTCATGGACTATTTGGAGGAACAGAAATTACTGAACGCCATAACCGTTATTTGATACAATTAAGTAGTTTAGATAAAATTAATAATATCAAAATAGAAGTAATGGATCAAAACAAAATTTGTGCATCAATTCCAAAAATTAGAAGTTCAGACTGTATAAATGATTTAAAAGATAAAAGAATATATTTGAGTGACATTTCGCCTAAAAGCAAAATTTGCTTGCATGAACAAAATACTAATGAGATTCATGTTTTATTGGGGGCAGATGTTGCAGGAAAGTTATTTACAGGAAAAGTGGAACATCTTCCATGTGGATTAGTAGCTGTTCAGACAATTCTGGGATGGACAGTAATGGGAAAAATTTCTGATGCTAAGTTAGATAGTTCTCTTCTTGTTCTGTCATTACACATAAATGATGCTAAAATTACAGACTTATGGAATTTAGATTCGTTGGGTATTTTAGATCCTAGCGAAAAGCAATCGAAAGAAGAAATGCAGAAATTAGTTTGGGAACATTTCGAATCAACAGTTAGCAGAGAAAATGACGGAAGATATATAGTATCTCTTCCTTGGATAGATAGATGTCCTTCAATTCCTGATAATAAATATTTGGCTCAGAAACGTTTAAAAAATACTGTTAAAAATTTGAATGCAAACAACTGTTTAGTAGAGTATGAACAAGTGTTTAAAGAATGGGAAGAAGAAGATGTTATCGAAGAAATAGTACCTGATCCAAATTGTTATGAAGTCTCAAGTGTACACTATTTGCCGCATCGAGCTGTCATAAAAGAAAATTCTACTACCAAAATAAGACCAGTTTTTGATGGTTCAGCTCGTGTTAATAACTCTATATCTTTGAATGATTGTATTGAAAAAGGACCCAATCTCATTGAACTGATTCCAGCTGTTTTGAATCGATTTAGGTTGGGTAACATTGGTGTCACTGCTGATATTCGCCGAGCATTTTTACAGATATCTTTAAATGAAATGGACAGAGACTATTTACGCTTCTTATGGTGGAAAGAAGGTGATCCTGAAAATGAAATTATTTATAGACATTGTAGAGTTGTTTTTGGCATTAATTGCAGTCCCTTTTTGTTAGCTGCAACTCTCAATCATCATTTGAATCAGACAACCAAAGAACTTAAAGAGATAGCTGAAAAGCTACAAGAATCTTTATATGTGGACAACTGCGTAGCAAGTGTTGATTCAGAAGAAGAATTAAAGTATTTTTGTAATGAATCACAGAAATTATTGCAATCAGCTAAATTTGATCTACGTGGTTGGAAACATACTAAATTTAAAGAAACTGTATTGAATCATGAGGAGAATGAAGATGAAGTCGAAGTTCCTTTGTTAGGTTTATCTTGGAATACAGTTGATGATACTTTATCATGTGATTTCAGAAAATTTAAATTAGAAGATGAACCCATTACAAAAAGGAAAATATTGTCCTTAGCTCATAAGATTTTTGATCCAATAGGATTCACTTGTCCTGTGACATTAGTTCCGAAGATAATACTACAAGAATGTTGGAAAATCAAAGTTTCTTGGGACACAAAATTGCCAGAAAACATAGTAAAGATGTTTAAGAAGTGGAAAAACCGAATTATCGAATTAAAGAAAATTGCTATCCCTCGAAGATTATCCCGATTGTCATTCAAGCAGGGTAAATTATCTATTCACGTATTCTGCGATGCCTGCAAAACATCTTATGCTACTTGCATATTTTTAAGAAATGAGTTTCAGGATCAAGTGACTTGCCAACTACTTCAAGCTAGATCCAGAGTAGCCCCTCTAAAGAACATAACTATCGTGAGGTTAGAATTACTAGCCTGTTGTATTGGAGCAAGACTTGCTGATACAGTTAAGAAAGATTTGAAACTTGAAGATGTTGATGTATTTTATTGGTCAGACTCTATGGACGCTTTACATTGGATCAAGAAAGAAGGCCCATGGAAGACATTTGTTGAAAATAGAGTCAAAGAAATTAGAAAATTATCTGAAGTAACTTCATGGAAATTTGTACCTGGTCATCAAAATCCAGCTGACCTTCCCTCACGAGGTTGTAATGCCGAAGAATTAGTGAAATCTCAATGGTGGGAGGGACCTAGTTGGCTCTATCAATCTTTTGAAAAATGGCCTACTTCTGAAGTGTTTCCTGATTTAGAAGTGGTTAATTCGGAAAAAAGAAAAGTTGTTATATCTGCATCTAATATCGAAACTGAAACTTTTGAATATTTCTTAAGAATTTCGTCTTACAAAAAGATCGTAAGAATTATGGGGTGGATACTTCGTTTCATCAACAATATTAAGAAAAGGGTAAATGAAAGAACTTTTTGTAACTTAAGTGTTGAAGAATGTGATAAAGCGGAGAAAATAATTTTAAGAAAAGTTCAAAGAGAATGTTTTGAGAAAAACAGAAATCTTTCAATGCAGACCTATTTAGATCCAGATGATCTCCTTAGAGTAAAGACAAGAATTATACAAAGAAAAGATCAAGAAAGTTTTCGATATCCAATTTTGCTACCATCAAAGCATCATATAGTAGACAAATTAATATTTGACAAGCATGTTGAACTTTGCCATGCAGGTATACAAGTCTTGATGTCTACGTTACGAGAAGAATATTGGATTATAAAAAGCAGAAAGACTATTCGTCAAGTCATTAGAAACTGTCTCCGATGCAAAAGATTTTCCATACATCCTCTGCAATCTATTAGTGCTCCACTCCCCGAAGATAGAATAAGAGAAGCTCAAGTATTCGAAGTCATTGGTGTAGATCTGTGTGGACCATTGTTTTTGAAAGACAACAAAAAATGTTGGATTGTCTTATTTACTTGTGCTATTTTTCGAGCTGTTCATTTAGAACTTGTAAGTTTTCTTTCTACAGATAGCTTCATATTAGCTTTAAGAAGATTTATCTCTCGTAGAGGAAGACCTTGTACAATATATTCTGATAATGGTACAAATTTAGTTGGTACATCTAATGAACTGAAATCTGTTAATTGGGAAAAAATAGAAGAATTTGCTGCCATTAAGAAGATTAATTGGAAATTAAATCCGCCATCAGCTCCATGGTGGGGTGGATTTTGGGAAAGACTTATTGGTATGTTAAAAGGAATAATGAGAAAAATCTTGGGTAAAGCTAGTCTGCATTATGAAGAAATGCATACTGTTATATGCGAAGCAGAAAGCATAATTAATTCAAGACCATTAACATATCTGTCTGAAGACATAGAAGATCTTACACCAGCAATGTTCATTCAAGAAATAAAAGAAGTTGGAATGCCGGATTTAGATCAGATGGATTCTAAAAGAATGAATAAACGATTTATGTATAGACAAAGACTTCGTGAAGATCTCAGAAGGCGATTTCGAAATGAATACCTTGGTCAACTAAAAGAATTTTCCAAACTCCAGGAAGAAGCAAAAATTAAGGAAGGTGATATCGTCTTGATTGGTGATAGCAACATGAAAAGACTAAATTGGCCTTTAGCAAAAGTAGTGAAACTTTTTCCTGGTAAAGACAATAAAGTTCGAGTTGTTGAATTGAAAACCAAGAATGGGTGTTTCATAAGACCTATACAGCGCTTATATTCATTAGAAATTAGACAAGATGAAAGGTGTGCCTTGCAGAGTAGGACTCCACCATCTGACTCCTTCCGCAACAAGTGCCCCGACACTGATGATTCCACATCAGATCCAGTGACTGTCATCGAATCCAGTGATTGTCCTCAATCTATTGACTGTCAACCATATGACAGGTGTGATAATAGTGATACTTATCAGACATCCCGTTGTGGAAGAATCCTAAGATCTCCTAAGCGACTGGACTTATGATTTTGAGTTTCATTATTCTCTTGAAACTCAAAGGTGGGAGAATGTCGAAAATGATGTCGAACTAGAACTTTTGATTTGTATGTCACGTGAACACTTTCCCTCTCTTAACTGTAACCAACCGTACTTCGGTTTAAGAACTGTACTTCCTTGTTAGTAGTTAGCCGCGCTAAGATGCGCTTTCTCTGTCTGTATGTCTGTCTGTAAATTTTTGTATCTTCTCGTCATTAATATGCTGAAATAAAAGTATTTAATTAAAGGAATATTGAATGAATTGGCTGCTTCCCGCCCCTTTGGATACCTCTTTCTTCAATAATCCTGGAACTAAGGGTCCTGGGAACTGGAAAAAAGGGTAAGAGAAATTTTACTAGATATGAACCTTTCTAGTTTTATTTTGGAGGATTGTTTTGGTGAGGTTGAAAAAGCAAGGAAAGTTCTAGCACTCAAATATCTTTTCACCTCGCAGATGGCCTACAGCAAGTCTAAATCTCACGAGGTTCTTCTGAAATATGTCTTACTTGATTTTTGATATAAAGATTCATAGAATGAAAAGAGTTGCAAGTATTTGACAGTGGACTATCAGTGTGTCCTTCTTAGCCAGCAAAATTTGCCTGGTCATTATCTAAGATGTCACAGTGTCCAGGGACCCACTGAAGCTCAATGTGTCGTCCTTCTACTTTCAATCTTTCAAGAAGACCTCGATATTCGAGGAGGGTACTTCATATGACCCGATAGCCGGAATGGCAGTCCCTGAGTCCGACATTAAAACCACCTTGCTGTAAAGGTGTTTGGGGATAAGTTGCTGCCCATCCACACACATAGCTATTAGCATAGAAAGAAAAAAAATGGAAGAATATATCACCGATCCGATATTTGGTAAATCAATCAAGGAGGCATCTGCATAAATATGTAACCATTCAGATTCGGGGTGGCGAATATGGATGGTCTCAAGGGCTAGGATCTTCAAGTTCTCCAGTGGTAACTGACTCTTAAGAGTTGGTTGAGCAAGATTCAGATTAGTAGTTATCTCGACATTGTTCAAGAAATTTGGAGTTTCAAAAATCTCTGAACATTTACCTCGTCAATTTCCAGATCTGTCCTTAAGTCTGCCTCTCTTACGAGTTCGTACACAATAAGAAGTATATGTTACCATTTAAAAGAAAAAATCAATGGTTATCAATCAATGAATGGTTAAACAATGCCAACATATAGCTTTAAGAAGGTAGCTCTTAACTGAGAGAGATTTCAGTACATGTGTTATAGCATCTGTTACATTATCAATGATCCGACATTTAACAAATAACAGTGAAAATCTGAAGTTATGGTTTGGGGAACCATTTCATTTGATAATGGGATCTTTCGGTTTTCATCTGGGACCCTCCCTAGGCACGGAGCCCTGCTAACTTTATTCTACTCCTCCTTACGTTGCATTTTTTTCAGGGATTACATTTCGACAGGATAATTTACAGTCACCCAAGGCAATAATTTCTACTGAATGCTTTCTTCTTGTCAAACATTTACAGGGTCTGCGTGAACAGCAGAATATTCCAAAATACATCAGATAGGGCTGATCTAGTTGGAAATCACGTAGTTTGACATCCGACAACTCTATGATTCAAAGCCTTATCGTTTGGTTCCCTAGTTGTAGTTGTATCGCCTAAATAAAAATTAATTTTTTTTTTTAAAATTTCTGCTTCATTAGCGAGATCAGAGTTTAACACTTTCAGAAATAGTGTATATCATTTCGAAGAGTCCTAGTTTCTATTTTCGCCTAATCTTATTTTCCGAAAGATCATTTATTATCATTATCCATACAAGATATGAAAACAAGCATCAATTGCAAGTAATGATAGCATGAAACCAATTGTACTACACATTTTGATAACATTATAGGTACACTCATGGAAACATTATTCCGCAGCAAAAGTTTTTCTTAAGAGTATTGAAATAAATGTGTTTAATATTAACAACAGCTTGCAGTTGAAGGTTTTTGTATCCGTATGTCGAACGTCAGAAAAAAATATGGAAACTGTAAAAAAATGAGTAGCAGTTTACAATTTGGGAATGATGTGGGTGAGAAGAAGTCTGATTGGGCTGTGTGATGCTCTCCGGTCATATGAGACCGGGACCTACGAGTTAAAGTGGATTCCGAACCACTACAAACATCCATGGCACCTCCGGGATTTGAACCCGAAACCTGTGGTACCGAGCACTAGCCACTCGGCCCCGACTAGGATCATATAAGGAAATCTTGGAAATGCAAGCATACAGAGGTAGTGACTAGATAATTTAACATTTTTGCACATGTTCGCCTACTTCTGGATGCCAAGTGCACTGATGCAGCTTTTGCCCTGTGTGATAATATTCAAACTCACTGGGTCACATTTCTTTCCCTTTTTTAATAATATTTAAAGAAATGATGAAATATGTATTAAGAAATAAATTAAGCTAATACTAATTAGACTTTTAATAAATAAAGTTTTTGTTAGCACAATGTTTGAGTCAAAATTACTAATTTCTGTGTATACATCTACTACAATATGTTAATAAAAAGAAAAGAAAAAACAGGAATTAAATTATAATAGTTTTAAAATATCTTTCAAATGGTACAATTGACAACAATTTATGTTGTTTCACTACATATGTTTCCCCATTATTTTAATAATATTTTTAAGTGTTCTTTACACCTGGTATTTTGTTATTAAACTGATTTTTTCAACAGATCCAGGTTTTTAATCACATTCAGATATGAAGATTTAGCAGTAGTGTGCAAATGCATTTTAAAATTACACAACCACCATAACTTTTAGCTAAACATTCTACATTATTATTATCGAAACGTAAAGAATCTAAATTCTAAGTTGCAAATTATTCTTCACTTGACTTGAATGTATTTATAGAAGTCACGAGGCTTCTAACAAATTTTTTTACAATTTATTTTTCTAGTTATGTGATTTTTAGGTACATGTGTGTGCATTTTAATAAAAACTTAGCAATTTTTTTCTTTCACATTTAACCTACTTTTGTGCTATCTTAAAAAAAAAAAAAAAAAAATTGATAAAATTATATTAAAAAGTAGATATAAGGTAAAGAATTTAGATCATATTAATGTAACATGTTTTAAAAAAAAACCTTCTCTAACATAGGATCATCCATTATAATGAATTTGACAAAATATTTTGAGGGGTTTTTTTTAGATAGAAAAATGACATACTTTTAACTTAATTTGCTTATATGTGTACAGCTATTTAAAATAACTGCAAGCAATTTTTCATTTTTTTAATGTTTTAATTTTAAGGAAAAATGTTAATAAAAATTAAATTGAATATAACATCTAATTTACTATGTTTTTCTCTTGTAAAATATGCAAAGAAATTTAAAAAAAATTATATCTATTTTTTTATAACTAAAATGTTAATATTAAAATTTGAAATCCATATTTCCTCATTTCTTTTCCAGAAAACTAATAATTTCTATAAATACACTTTTTCCCGCTGTAAGATAGATTAAACCTAGAAATTAAGCATGCCAAATTTCAACCTTAGAATAACTCAACCAAATCATCATTAATTTTTTAATTAGATAGTTCTTTTACAATCTTAATTTTTTTTCCATAAACTTTTTGTATTTTTTACTTTAAGCATCAAAACTTTTTTTTGCTAAGGACATAACACGTCTTTTCCAAAGATATCCACCTATAATAACTGACTTTAAAACGATTAAGTTGAAGTTTGAATGCATTAAGAATCAAATTTAATTTATATTTAAATTATTAGCATTGAATTAACTTATATTTTATTTTTTTCAAATTGATTGCTAATGGCATTTATTATGACATATGTGTTCATTTATTTTATTCAATAAAATAATTTTGATGTTATATGAAGAAATGCTTTTTTTCTTTTTCCTTTTCCTGAAAGTCACAAACATGAGAAATGACAGAAGAATATGTTACAGATGTATAAATCCACTAACTTAAATAAAAAATATTTTATTACAATAACATTTATTGATATATTATTAATAATTTTCACATCTTTATGAAAAAACAAATGAAAACTAATCAACATAATTGTTTACACTTGAACTGCAAACATAATGATTCTGTGAATAAACTGAACTAAGGTATGTTTCTTATTAGACTTTTATTAATTTTACCTACAATGAAAACATATATTTTTATAGCATTTTATTAACCATCACTATGTATATTATATTATTACAGATTTTTTTCCTTTAAATAAATTCTATATGTATTTTGCAAATAAAACTGTCTTTTGTCGAAGTATCTTCAAATTCACAAACAACAGTGATCAAAATATATTCATAATCTAAAAATGAATATGTAACATACATTTCAAGACAATAATTTAAAAAATAAGCACTGTTATAAATATACAGATTTATGCTAATTATTATGTTATCTTAATGTTAATCATCATTAATATTCCATGAGCAATATAAATTATACATCATTCAGTTATCTATAATAAAATATATAAAAAACATTTAAAAAATATAAATAGTAGATAAAATTGAATTGAAATAAACATCCTCAATAGAATTCATATCAAAATATTTTGGGTTAGTGAAAAAAAATTTTTTTTGGAAAACTCAGATGAAGTAAAAAGTTCAATAATGAATTATATAAAGAAAATATTATTTTAATAAATAAAAATTAATGAATTACATTTAATTATTATTAAATCTTCAAATACAATTAAATAGGAATTAGATAATGGATGACAGAAAGTAGATGAACCTGCCACGATTATTGGCAGGGATTACAAAACTATCAAAACAATTATTGGAGAATCTTTAATAGAAAAAATTTTAATGAAAAGTTTGCCCCCACTGAGCTTTCAAGTCGTTAGAAGGATACTTACTGAGAAAAAGGATGAATATAGTAGCAAATTTTTATCAGCACACAAAACCTATTATATACATCAATATTATTATCATATTTCTGAAAAGAATATTAATTAAATAAATTTAATTTATTATAAAAATTTTAGACCGTTCAAAAGATCGAAAAAATAATCAAAACCAGTAAGTATTTTTTATAAAGCTCAGGCAAAATATATATATATATATATATTTTATATAAACTGCTATCGCAATAATTCATAAATTAACTAATATTTTAAGGGTTAAAATCTAGGATACTGTACCCCTGAGGATGGCGCCAATCTTGCAACCCTGAATATTTCGCCAATTTTCCGCCAATTTCTTTAGGGTTGCAATACTATAATTAGAGGAATTCGTAGTTTCATTTTCCAAACAATATAATGACTATTTGTTGTTATTGTGATTATATTATTATTTGCAGAATACTTATTTGCAGTAAATAAGAACAGAAATATATAATCTTTTAAATTAGTATTCCAATAAATTACTGATTATTCCGAACATATTCTTACAACATACGTCGGTCACTGATTCAGAACATAAACAATATTTATGAAGTTGCCACTCAGGAAAGTAAGAAACAAACAAGAAAAACGATTTTTTTATTTATTAATAACTTATATTTTATTCTTAAATAATTAATTTCCTTTTTAAAGATGTTCGTTTAGTTAGGATTTTGTGACAACCGTAATTAGAATTAGCTCGGAATATTTGAAGCTTTAGCTTTTTAGAACGTTAGTTAACGTTACAATTTAAATTTTTAATAATTAAAATAAATTAATATTAATAAAATAATGTGTCCGGAACATTTGATAATTATCTGGCAGAGTGCATGTGGCGGCGCCAGCACAAATGTGACATCCGCAAAATAATTTATGATTTCACCGATGGAATAAAATGTTTGTTTCCACCACAGAGGAAGGACATACCACAATAAAAGGTAAGTTATTCTCTAGTTTTTTTCTTCTTTTTATCTTTTGTTAATATTAATTTATCATTCGAATTCGGCTTCGTAAAGAACATGATTTATTTTATGACATTACAAAAAAAAAAAAAAAAAAAAGAATTGGCGAATAACTTTGGTGAAATTTTATCGTATCGAAATTTTATCAATTAACAGCGATTATTATCTTTGTTTAAACGATACTTTTTTGTGACTTAGCAAAATAAAATTCCACATAATAATTTGGCGATAAAGCGATTTAATTTGGTGTGAAAGCAATTTAGGAATAAAATGTTGACAAAATAATGATATATTTTGGCATTAAAGCGGCAATATGTGGCGTAAAAAGAAAACATTAAAAAGTTGACATAATAGTGGTAAAAATTTGGCGATAAAGCGATATAAATTGGCGTAAAGGCATTTTAGATATAATTTTCTTGGCATAATAGCGCTAAATTTCGGCGTAAAAGCGGTTTCATTTGGCACAAAAGTATTCCAGAGATAAAAAATTTTAGATAAAAATTTGGCGATAAAGCATCAAATTTTGGCGTAAAAGCGCCTCAAAAAACAAGATTCACTTAGTGAAAAAATTTGGCTATAAAGCGATAAATATTGGCGATAAAGCATTTTTTGGCTTAAAAGAAGTTATATAACAAAATTTGCTTAGTGAAAAATGGCGTTAAAGCGATAAATTTTGGCTTCAAAGCCTTTTCAGGGATAAACTTTGACGTAATAACTATTTGGCTGCTAATGTTGGCGTAAAAGCACTGTTTGGCTATAAATTTTGGCGAAATAGCACTTTACAATGACACCGAACTTAGGCAACTTTTTTTGTCTGTTTACTTGGCGATTTGGCAACACAGTAAAGGATTTTGGCGTAATATCATTTTACCGCGCAAACTACCTGGCCCATTCATTTCTATGCTTACTTACCGACTTGGCAACTTGGCGATGTGTTTGGCACAAAGGGTACAGGATCCTAGATTTTAACCTTATAAATAGGAATTAGATAATGGATGGCAGAAAGTAGATGAACCTGCCACGATTATTGGCAGGGATTACAAAACTATCAGAACAATTATTGGAGAATCTTTAATAGAAAAAATTTTAATGAAAAGTTTGCCCCCACTGAGCTTTCAAGTCGTTAGAAGGATACTTACTGAGAAAAAGGATGAATATAGTAGCAAATTTTTATCAGCACACAAAACCTATTATATACATCAATATTATTATCATATTTCTGAAAAGAATATTAATTAAATAAATTTAATTTATTATAAAAATTTTAGACCGTTCAAAAGATCGAAAAAATAATCAAAACCAGTAAGTATTTTTTATAAAGCTCAGGCAAAATATATATATATATATATATTTTATATAAACTGCTATCGCAATAATTCATAAATTAACTAATATTTTAAGCAATAAAAAACTACAAATCAATAAAGTAAAATTATTAATCATTTATTGAATTAATCAAAAAAATTGCAACAAATTACACCGAACTATATCAGTAATAGACGTAAATAATATTTGTTTACTAATACTAGATGCATTGAATTGTGGGAAAGAATGAGGAATCATGGGAAAAAAGTGAACAGGAGGGTTGTCCGTTTCTGCAAAGCGCCTCGTCCATATTGAAAAGTATCCCTGAATTCTTCGTGTGACTAAGTGATTGTTTTTTTTTTAGTAATAGCAGATTTCTAATTTCGTTAAAAAATGAAGGAAAGAAAGATAAAAATTAAAAAAACAAGCTTCATTATTTTTAACAAATATTGCATTTTGAACTACAGTAAAATTAGGGCAATAGAAAAATTATTATGAAAATAGGAACTATTGTCGTTAACTATTTTAAATCACTGCGTGCCGTTGGCAAATTTGGGACCTGAATGGCCGAGTGTCTAGCGCTCTGGCGCTCGGTGCCACAGGTTTCGGGTTCGAATCCCGGCGGTAGTGGTTCGGAATCCACTTTAAGCCGTAGGTCCCGGTCTTCTATGACTGTAAGAGCGTCACGGAGCAAAAGTCAGGCTTCTACCTACGGGTGCTCCATCACAACAGAAGCTGCTTCCTTCCCCTTCAATCATGAGTCCATATGGGCTCGTGGGCTTGGCCAGCCAAGTGGGATAAGAAACAACAACAACAACACTATTTTAAATACATGGAGCAAAAGAAAGATGCCAAAACTTTAATTGCAACCACTAGGCTATGAATTCGAACCTCGCTTTTATGCCTTTTTCTTCCACCCACCTTTTTTTTACAAACTAGTAATTTTAGTAAAGTTTTTATTTTTGTACTTATCTTTCCTTTTTTTTTATTAAAATAAAAGAATTAGACAATTAAATTAATACAATAATTTAATTTTTTTTTTTTTTTCGCATATCAAATTAAACTTTTGCAGTAGCAAGTGATCCTTGATTGTGCCTAATTTTTAAATTGAATATTTTTATCTGTAAAAATATTTTTCTTGAAAGTTTTACTTCTTTTATTTCATCCTTTTTCTTTCTTTTACTGCTAAATTTATATGAAGCAACTTTTTAATTTTTAAGTTTTGAAGAGTTCAAATCATTTTTTTACTTTTCTAATTATGCAGCTGACTCCAAATTCAAAATTAAGGTGAGAAGTTTAAAAGGACTATCCTCAGGAGAAGCATAAGACAGCCAGTTTGTACCTCCCTACTCGGAAAAATCTGTCAGTTTTTGAATAGTAAGTGGTACCAATGAGATTTATAAATATTTTAAACGAAGACTTCTTACGGAAATCAATTAAGTTAAATGAAGTTTTTAAAAAATAAAACAGGAGCAATAGTTCCTACGTTTCAATCTTTTACAAAAATTGTATATGTATATTTTGATATGGAATATCCATTAAAAAATTTAATCGCTTTTTTAGAAATCGTTAGTTCAATGGCTATAAAGCTTATTGATTAGTTTAAAATTAAAATGGCAATTTAGTAATTAATTTTAGTCTCGAGTGTCATCAAAATTTGTAACAAATGCCACTAAAGCTCTGAGGAGCTATTTCTTGAAATCTATTATCGTCTTTCCGTCTGACGGACTTGTGTTTATCCTTAGCGGGAAAGTAGGAATATTCGGTGCTTTCAGACATGGTCCGCTTGGTTGGCCATATTGGTTGTTTTATGTATACATTTTTTTCCCTAATTGTACCGAATTTAAAACTCAACTTTTAAATTCGTTTATTTTGTATCTTACTTTTTATCAATAGTATTTTAAATCTTTTTTTTTTTTTTTTTTTGAGTACCTACTTTAATTTGAATTTTTAGAAACTTATATCTTTAATTTTACTAACAATAATTAAGTAGCCAATTAAAATTCCAAGCCTATATATGAATTAAGATGAGGAGGTTTATGGGGCATTTCCCCCTGTTGGTACTCCGTAATCGGTATGCCAGTTGCCAGTATAAATTTTTTTCCATATATATATATAAGGATTCAAGAACTTAGTTTCTAGTTCCCAATTTTTAAACTCTTTCTCTTATGATAAAATGGGCAGACTATAAATTCAGAGATAATGATATCCTGTGATGGGCACCTGGTCAAAGTTTGTTTCTGCAGGAAAAAATGTTGGTAGTAGTTTTCTTGTATATAAAAACTTAATTAACATTGTTCGGTCTTTTATGCTGCATTTCCTAGTTGAGGGGCAATAGGTGTACTGATTACAGAGTTCCCTAGTTGATGGCCAAGATATATTTAATGAGTGGTGCAGGGGCAGGCAACGAGATAAATCAGTTTTATGTGCACGATCAATGGAAAATCTCGTTGGATTTAGGCGTAGCCTTGCAAAGATAGAATTACATTTGAAAGTGTATTTGCCACAGGGCTTTTGCCTTATTATACTGCCCAATTAAGGTGGACTTTGAGATATGTATGTGACACGAAGAAAATTGATCAGCTGTAACATTGAACGTGATAAGTTAACCTTTGATCCTCATCAAAAATTTTGTCCAGAGTGAAAAGTGAAAGCAAAAGACTAATGAACTACATGTGGTTAGCGGATCAGCCTTATGATTTGGTAGATAGGAAAAGGATAGATATGGAGTTAAAGATGCCTATCACAAACTTCAGTCGTTCAGGATATAACCCCCCCCCCCAAAAAAAATGAATATGCATTTTATAGGGGACAAAAACAACAATAAAAACTTTTTTTTGCTTTCAAGATTCTTATGTACATAAATTAAAAACAAACAATATTTAATAAAACTGTTGAATTAGAGCTTTATTAATTTGGTGCAAATAGCAAATCTATTGGATTAAAAAATTAAATTCCATAAACAAAAAAGATTAATTACCACATTAGGATGGATCATTCATTATAAATGTGTCCAATGTAAAATGCTTTTTTTTCTTATGGAATGTTTCCAGCATCTCATTGGGGAAAAAAAAAAGGAATACATTTTAAGTTCCATTCATGCAACAGTTTACACATTATATTGTATTCATTAGTTAAATTACATTTTATTTTAGTTCGTGAATAATTATATTCTACGTTTCTCAGTTGTTGTAACAATATTGAAAGACTAATGTTAATATTCTTAAAATTTTTAATGAAAAATTTCAACATAAATTATTAAGAACAGATGATTTAACATTGTAATATTTGCATTTGATGAAATGGATTAATTAAATGTTTTTTAGGTTAGAATAATTTTATCAATAATAACAATATTTTGGTGAGAATGTAGAGGCATTGTAACTGAGGTTTAAGAAATTTATTATAATTAACAGACTTCAAATGTATTATTTGAATGTAACATTATATTAGTACTCTATTTATTCATTATAGAGTAGTAATTAATATTTACGTAAAGAAACATATTTTATATCTTTTACACAAGTTATAAAATATCTTGCATCATTGCATAAATAATTGAAATATGTAGAAATTATGAAAAATATGTTATTCTACAGTCTGTTGTAATTTTTTCTCTAAATATGTAAAAAGTAACAGAATGCACCTATTTTATTAAAATACATAAGTTAATTTTAAATATATTTTAAGCTAGTGATGAAAAATTACACTTTTATTACTAATTAAAATTATTTTCTTAATGTGAAAAAAAGAAGCATATTGCAATATATTACTAAAATAGCTTTTGTAATTAGATCAGTAAATGATTTTTAATCAATGATAACCACAATTTTCAAACATAAATATTTAATAGAACAATAAAAAATAAATTACAAAATTATTCACATTTTTTTGTACACACCAATACAATGGATCAGAATAATAGTCTGTAATTACATAAAGAAGATTGTTTGAATAATAAATGCCTCTCTTCAATGAAATTATTTATTAATTCAAACCATGCTATTAAAAGTTACGAAAGTTTTTCCATGGACTTAGGTTTGGAATATTATTTAGCATTGGTGGAAATGAAATGGGAGCTTGTGACCTTGGTTGCACTGGAAACTGTTGCTCAAAAGTCATATGGTTTGGTGGTGGACTTGTAACTGATGAGGCAGCAGTTGTATGTGGACTTTGGTTAGGAATATTATTTAGCATTGGTGGAAATAAAATAGGAGCTGGTGGCCTTAGTTGCAGTGGAAACTGTTGTTGAAAAGTCATATGGTTTGGTGGTGGACTTGTAACTGATGCAGCAACAGTTGTATGTAGAACGGAAGGATAATCTGGATGCATGTTTACAGATTCAGATCTAAACTGAAATGTTTGGTTTTGATAAGCAGGTGGAGGCCTAGGTGGCAATGTAAAACCTTGTGTAGATACAAAGTTTTGTGAATTTGCGGAAGATGATGCAGGATCTGTATGAACTGGTCTATAGAATTGAGAAGATACTGAATGAAATGGCCTACTAAGAGGCTGTGGAGATCTATTGTTGTATGGAGATGCATGATTGTAATTCACTTGATCCATCTGCTGATGATGCTGAATATTGGAAAATCTTGTCTGGACTGATCCAACAACATGATTAGGAATTGCAGGGTTTAAATGTGTAGGTCCCACAGTATGATTGAGTACTCCAAGGTTTGGATTAGATTCAAATGTATAATTGGGTGGTCTGAGGTTCGGATTAAATCCAAATGTATAATTGGGCAGTCTGAAATTTTGATGCATATAGGCAAAATTATCATTAGATGACATAAGATTTTGTTGCACAGATCCAAAAGAAGAAGTTGGTGGTAATCTTGATTGAAATAATTCAAAAGGTGGGAAAACTGGTGGAGAATCATGAGATCTTCCCTGCATTGCAGAAATTTGTGAATTACTTTGATTTAAAATCATTGGATTTCTGAAGGATGTTGATTTATGATTTTCTTTTTTCAAAGGAAGTTTCCAATTTGATGAATCTTTATACTCGGCAAGATTTAAACATCCAAATAGAGAAGGTGGTGGTGTCCAAGATTGAATTTCCGACATTGAATCTTGTACAATATTTCTATGGGTAGATGAAGATACTGAGTTTAAAGAAGCTGATTCATTTTGTCTATTCATATGATGTGTTCTAGAATATTGATCTGAACAATTAAAATTATTCCTTTGAGATATGTTTTCTCTTGAAGGAGCAAATCTTTTTTGGTCAAAAGATTTAACCTGATTTTCACAAAAGAGGATTGCCAGAGGATTGCCTAAAAATAAAATTGCTTTATTTGGATTTATATGAAACAATTATCCTTTTAAAGAAAAGCGCAAAACTTTACAGTAAATTATAATGTTTTTTAAAATTAAATGAATAAAAAAAATTAGATGTTTAATAATTAATACACACAACACACAGATATATATATATATATATATATATATATAATAACAGAAAAATGCTTTGCAATGTGATTAAAAAAATTTTATATAAAAGAAATTTTTTTATAATTGTATGAACTGAAAACAAGTGCTAAACCTAAAGGTAATGTAACGTACAATATCAAAATGTTACCGTTTAAATATTATATTATAACAGAATTAATATATTTAATATAAATAACAAAAAAAAAAAAAAAAATCTCAATTCTTTCTAATCTTGTTCTATAACACATTAAAAAGAAATTAAACATAAATGTTTCAAATAGAAAATCAATTATGAAAACATATTAAGTAATACTTTAATGTTTAAGAATATTTAGCTAAAACTTAATGGTTTGAATTTTTGAAAACTAAAGTCAATTAAGAGAAAACTCATTATATGCATGAAATGATTTCTATATACAGAGATATTAAAAAAAATACACCAGTAAAGTGTAATAAAATTAATTTAATTTTCAACATTTTTTATAGAATTCAAGGAACAATGTTATTTGAACTGCTTATTTAGCTGTGGATGATGTATAATACAACTAATCATTAATTTTAAATCTATTTAATCTTTGATCAAACAGGAAATTTAAGGATAGTTTTTTTTTTTTCTCTTTTAGGGGAAGCAGTCACTTCTTCGCATATCTTTCTTTTTCAGCCTTAAAACTAGATAATGCATGAGTTTTAAAATTGAATGATTAAAAAGTATAACAAAGCTGAATCAAATTATAAAAAGTGATGTTACTTTTCAATTCAACATTTACATTAAAGTGATAAAAAAAAAAACACCTTTCAGTTTATATTGTAAGAAAACTTTTTTTTTGACATAGAAATAATTTTAACATCAGATTTATAACAGCCCACAGCTGCTTGTGGACAGAACTGAAACTGTTGGGAAACGAATTAGATCACTATCCTTGCTGTATAAAATTTGTTATGAGATTGAAGTTAAATCCTACAGCTCATTTCCATTACACATGTAATATAAAATTCTAGATTCAACATAAATGTTCTTCAATTAAAATACACTGAACCAGTCCTGATTAGGTAAAATGTTTTTAATGTCTACAAATTTTGAATAAAAACTGATAATAAATTGTAAATAAGTTGTAATACATCAATTAACTGCTTTAGATAAGAACTTTTAATCTAGTAAAGTATGATCCTGAATAAAAAACAGGACTTATGATCCATCTATACAATGTAACTGTTTTATTATTTTAACTGGACATTTATAAATATAATAAAATAAGCACTATTTTTGAAATGCATGAATTTATATGAGAAATATAATAAATAAAATGTACATTGATTCAATGGATTAATGATAGATAATTAACAACATAATGTAGAAACTATCTATGAAAATCCTTTAGAGATGACATCAATCGGCATCTAAAACAATGTCAAGCTAGAAAGAATAATTTTAGAAAAGGTCAAACAATCAAAGTATTTTTTAAAATCAAAGTTAATAGGATTTAGAAGCCATTAAAAATATTAACACAACTGGACATTAAAAGGCCACCATAAGTAATTTTGAATAAAATATTCTATAGAACCTATATTATTAGAGAAGGCACTAATTGTTTCATAAAACACCAATAAAAGAAAATTGAATAGCAAATTTTTGAATTATTTATATGGCAGTACCTTGATGCTTGAAATTAACAGATAAATCAATAGTTTTTCCAATTGTTTATTTAGAGGGAGGGGGCACAAAAGTAAAGAGAAGATCTGTTGGTCCATCTTTTACCTCGTTCAGTAATAAATGCCTTAATAGCTTTGATGTTTTATTTTGATAGGTTATTTATTTCTAATCTTCACTCAATAAATAATACATGCATTGAAATAAATAAATAATGATTGTTTCTTGCTGAACAAACAATTAGAAATTTAAATGTAATGGCTCATTTATTCAATAATTAACCTGTTTTTAACAATCTTCATAATCTGGAAATTCACATTAATAATATTGTTCATTAGAAAAATCTTTCATATTTTTTACTAATAATTTCATTAACCTGTGATTTAATTTTTGTATAAAATAAGTTGTCCCTTTTCTACTAAGTAGAAAGTACTAAGTACCCCTTATCTCTACTATTTTGGAGATCAAGCCCTTCAATTAATATTTTAGTGGCTCTTAAAAGTGGAAAATAATTATTTATTTTAGTGGCTCTTAAAAGCCACTAAAATAAATAATTATTTTCATTCTTCAATGTTTAAAATTGATTGAAAAGGTATGAAAAAATAAAGCATTGGCTTAATGCTTAATAAAAACTTTGAACTCCTCAGTTTGGGAAAATATATGACTCAAGAAGAGAAAAGGACATTTTTATAATTATCCCTTATTGATTTATGTTGGTACTGAAGACTGACATAAATATAGTTATCAATACATTAAAGTCCATTGATTGAGGCATGATTAATTAAAATGAACTTCATTAATGAAGGAAACATCTTTTTCACAAAAAATAATTTTAAGAACATTCTAAACAACTCATTTTTTTTTTTTTTTTTTTTTTTTTTTAACATTACCAACAATGGACAAAATAATTTTGCTTATTGAAACAATTACCATTATCATGTCTTTTCTTATGTCTTCTTTTCTTATTAGCATGACGTTCCATGTCATCATCTGAGTATTCCAGGCACTACAAACGAATGCACGTTTTAAAATAAGTATAATTCTTACTTCATATAAAGAAATTTACACATATCAAAATTAAACATAAGAAACACTAGCTCACTAAAGGAGTTAAGAAAACTTCATGGACAAGTCTTGTTGTTTTTATCAAATTTACTTTTAAGACATTCAAATCAATTATTAAATGTCTAGGACTTGTAGTAGATATGTAGGAAATAAACAAGATTTTACCTACTAATCTTTCATACTTTATGCTCACATAGTATTCATTTTTTTATAGTAAAGATAACATAGAATGATGAAAAACATTTTTTTAAATAATCTCAACATAAAAAGAAAATGAAATTATTCTTAATCTTCTAAAGATATTAAATGATATTTTGATAATAATTTTTTTTCGATAATATATTAAAATGATAAAAAACATTTTAGAATAAGTTACACAAAATATTTAAATAGAAAAACAATTAGGCTATCATTTCATTAAATCTAAAATCTTTTGAAGCTGGACAAAAACTGACCTCAATTAGAAGTGACTTTTCATTTACCAATTGCATGAAAGAATAAATGAAGGTTCAGAGCATCACAAACATGCATTGGATTGTTTTTAAAAAGAGTGAAATTGTAATTTTAGTGCACAATTTCAATTCAAATTTAATCCTATTAACACACCTTGACTGTACCAATGTCTCCCATATGGGTTCATGCAGAATAGGACTATATGACATCATTTAAGGAAAACTGTGCAGTTGGGTTAAAGGAAACAAATTAAATCAAATGATGTCTCAACATATAAGTCAAAGTGTCAAGAGATACCAATCAATCTAATAGTTGTTGCAACACCTGAATCTTCATTACCAATTGTACGTTATGTATCAGTGACTGCAAGGAACAATGATAGGCAACTCAGATAATGTGGTCTAAGCTCTCAGCACCCATTCCACTGACTGGCTATCATCTGTGCAGATAGACAAGCTAGTTTACAGTAGCGTTGGACTCCATTTGACTTAAATATCACTGACTGGTGTATAATTGTCTTCAACAATGTCTCACATCAAACTGAGCCCAATGAGAAGCAAAGACATGTTTGACTAAAAGAGCTTAAGGATACTAGTCTGTTTCTCATTACAAAACCCAGACAGGGATAACATTTTGTTTTATAGTTAAACAACTTTGGTTTTCTTCAATGACACTATTATAACAAATCTTTATTGCAACAATATCATGAGCGCTGTGTTGCTCTTTGCACAGCATTCCAATATTATAATGCTTGGCTGCACATTTCTACAGATTGTGCAAAGATGTAGTTCACCTAACTAGCTACACCTTTCCCCAACAAAGGATTACTCAATTCTCTATTTATAAATGTACACTGTATTTACTGATTTATGTTTCACTCAAATAATTTCTTGATGCATCTTTTACGTTCTTAAGTTATATATAGAATTTTAAACCTGAACTAATGGATTTATAGAATTCCATGATCACTATTGTAAATATTTGAAAATCTTACATAGGAGGAGAATTATATTACATGAGCATTACTTTAAGCATCTTACACAACTTTAAAGATATTCTATGAGTGCAAAGTTTAACTTCTTATATGAGAGTCGAGATAGCAATTTTGGTACTCTTTTCCGTTAGGGAAGTGGCAGGGCTATTTGTTCACTTTGTGTGCCTCCATGTGAACACATTATCATTTTTTATTTACATTGATAGAGTGGGAATCAGTCAATTTTATCAGAATAATAATCGCTTCAATACAACAGCAGAAATTAATTTAAAAAATTCAATTTTCTAAAGCTAGCAAAATGAAATTCAACTATGAACAACCAAGACATAATGATTTTTTTGCAGTAATATCAGTCAAAACAAACAGCAGAGTTCAAGAATTTGACAGAAGGATTGTGAATAACCATCTTGAAGGCCATAGTGATGATTTTAAAGACTCAGTGATACAACAGTCATTCTTATACAATCAGACTTGGATGGAAAATGTTCAGCATATTGATGCTCCAAACTTCAATTGTGTTATTCAGTTCAAATGATTCAATGTAAGAGTGGGTGGGATGCATTATTTCACAGCATGGTTGATAAAGTACCATAACACTAAATTTTTAACTGAATGCGAAATAAATTTAATCAATTTCTATCGGTGAATCACCTTTTGGAGAACTCTGTGCAACAGAATGTCATATAAACAGCAGACTATGGTCATAGCAATTTACTTTTCCCAAATAGGAATATTCCAAACATTACCAAGTTCATTCATTGCCGGTTACTACCATAAACTTACGTTTGAGTTACAGAATTTGGAAAGAAGAACTGAATCAAATTCCTATTATCAGTTTCAACATAATTTTTTCTTTAGATAATACTAAATAATTTATTCAATTTTTGGAGGTGAAATTACTTGAATCAATGAAAATGAACAAATCACTCGAGCCTACTGGATGCCATGAAGCAACAAACATTAAAGTTTTATCATGTTATGACAAGCAGATCAATTCTTTTTTGACCAATGAAGATAATGATTAATAACTTCACACTCTGTTGTTCTAATGCAGCTAGCACTACAGAGACAGTCTTTATACCATAAAACAGGGTTCACCTCTGTTCCTTATTTAGCACTATCCAGGGAGCATGTGTAGCTTGAAGATATGCTACAGATGTGAGTAACACTATCCTCACAATGCTTTATAATCATATTAGATTGGGAACTATAGTTTAAAGTGGATTCCAAACCACTACCAACATCCACGGCACCGCTGGGATTCAAACCTGAAACCTGTGGTACCGAGCGCCAACCATCGGGCCCATTTCATATTCTAATAAATTATATCTATTTTTTGATTAAACTTGCTGATGAATAGCAAGCTTTTCTTTTTCACCTGACAGAAAGTGGACAGTTCTGTGGAATGTAATTTTATTTCTTTTATTGTTTCAAGATTTTGGATAAGGGAGTAAAGCTAATTACAATTTATAACTCAGACAGAATCAATAAGGTAACAAATAAGTGCATATAATGATGTATTAGAAATACATACTTCTTCTGGTGGTTCTTGATTGTCTTTCCAAGATGCATCAGAACCCTTTTCTCTGAAATAAATTCATTCAATCAGTGCAAAGAAACAAGAAATAACCAATCTAAAATTTATATATTACAATATAATTATAAATGTGGATCAGCAAGTTATGATGTAATTAATAAAAGGAATAGTCTGAGAACTTTCCTAAAATCAGTAATGGTTTTATTTATTTTTTTAAGATATAAAATTTTTAAATTATCATTTTAACAACTTGTCGAATATTTAGAATATCAAAATAAGGGCAGAGAGCGGGAGATTAGCATGGCATTACACTAAAAGAATTTCAGGTATTTTATATATTTCTGAATGCATTGTAATCAAATTTCATAATTATGATTTTTTAAAAAGCAAAAGCATTAGACTTTTCCAAGAGTTTCAAACAGTGATAAATCTAAAATTAACTTTATATTTTAAGTAAATAAATAACTTTCTACTTTACTTAACTGAAATACATGCTCAGTTTTTGACTAAACTACATAAAATTCTTATTTAACTACATTTTTTTTTCAACATTCAATAAAAAGAGTTGTGAAATGTCACCACAGTTATTATACTTAATAAATAAACAATGAGTTACATAGGAGATTGAATAATAAATTTTATGACAATACCCAGCAAAAGAATTTAATTGCGTAGATTTAAAAAACACAGATTTAATACAAGACATTCTTTCATTAAAAAGTAAACTTGGTGAAATGAAGGAAAAAGAAATATTTAACTTTTTGTTACATATATATAGTTATGGTATATATGGGTATGGTATAGTTTATACACTGAAGTAACAAAAGTCATGGGATACCTCTTAATATCGTGTCGGCCCTCCTTTCGCCTGGCGAAGTGCAGCAACTCGACGTGGCATGGACTCAACAAGTCGTTGGAAGTCTTCTGCAGGAATATTGAGCCATGCTGTCTCGATAGACGTCCATAATTGTGAAAACGTTGATGGTGCAGGATTTTGGGCACCAACAGACCTCTCGATGATGTCCCATAAATGCTCGATGGGATTCATGTCGGGCGATCTAGGTGGCCAGATCATTCGTTGGAATTGTCCAGAATGTTCTTCAAACCAATCGCGAACAGTTGTGGCCCGGTGAAATGGCGCATTGTCATCCATAAAAATCCCATCGTTGTTTGGGTACATTAAGTCCATGAATGGCTGCAAGTGATCTCCAAGTAGCTGAACATAAGCATTTCCAGTCAATGTTCGGTCCAGTCGTACCAGAGGACCAAGTCCATGCCATGAAAAAACAGCCCACACCATTACGGAGCCACCACCAACTTGAACAGTGCCTTGCTGACAGTTTGGGTCCATGGCTTCGTGGGGTTTGCGCCACACTCGAACCCTACCATCAGCTCTTACCAACTGAAATCGTGACTCATCGGACCAGGCCACGGTTTTCCATTCATCTAGGGACCAACCGATATGCTCACGTGCCCACGAGAGTCGCTGCAAGCGATGTCGTTCTGTCAGTAAAGGCACTCGAGTCGGTCTTCTGCTGGAATAGCCCAAGAAAGCCAAATTTCTCCGCACAGTTTTAACAGACAAGTCCCTTGTACGTCCCACATTGATTTCTGTGGTTATTTGACGCAGTGTTGCTTGTCTGTTAGAATTTACGACTCTTTGCAGACGTCGCCGGTCTCGGTCGTTAAGTGCAGGCAGGCGGTCGACCACTGCGCTGTCATGGTGGGATGTTATGCCTGAAATTTCATACTCTCGGCACACTCTTGACACAGTGGATCTGGGAATGTTGAATTCCCTAACGATTTCCGAAATGGCATGACCCATGCGTCTAGCTCCAACTAACATTCCGCGTTCAAAGTCTGTTAATTCCCGTCGTGCGGTCATCATCACGTCAAACCTCTTCACATGAATAACTTGAACAGAAATGAAAGCTCTGCGAAAGCACTGCGCATTTATACCTGTTCTACGCGATGCTACTGCCATCTGAAAATTTGCATATTGCTATCCCATGACTTTTGTCACTTCAGTGTATGATAAATTTTTAAAAAATTGGTCTTTATGATAAAAAGACCTGATACTTAGAATTTATATAATCAATAAACTTACTTTAGCAGTTCAGAAACCATAACGTAATTTGTTAACTCAGTTTCTTCAGGAGAATAAAATACATCTGCCCCTATAATAATGTCTTTCTCTTTTATATGTTCAACACTATTAAAGCGGACAGAATACAGAGGATGAGTCACTCGCCCCCAAACTTCAAAAATCTAAACGATATGAAAAGATAAGTATATCATAGACATCAATTTCAAAACTCTGTAATAAAATACAGTGCTCAGTGTAATACTATGTTCAGTTTAATGAAATTTTATTGGCAAGAAAATATAGCTGTATATTAAAGTGTAATTATTCTTTATATGACTAAAACAAAGAACGATAAAATACTTATATTTAAAAAAATTAAGAGAAAAATCTTTTTTTTTTTCCAATTTGAAATATTGCTTAAACCAAAAGCTGGAATAAATTTATAATAGTATACCATCCTCTGAAAAGATCTTAAATCTAAACAATATATTGAATACAAATGAATAACTTTTTTATTACCTTTCCAAGAGGCTTATCTGTAGAAAGAAATAAAATAGTCTCTGCATTTAAGGCAGGGGCATCATTGTAAGAGTCTACCACCACTAAAAAAATAAAAGGAATCCCATTTTTTTTAAAATACTAGAACACTCTTTTTATATTTTTAGATGACGGCACAATTTTTTGGGGTTTGTTTTATTAATAATAAATTGGAAATTCTGAAGAATAACTATACATATGACAATGTCCAGATATTATTCAGGTATTAAAATACTCCTACTATGCTCAGAGACAACCTAAAATGATCGCTACATTCGAGTAAAAGATCTCATAATGAATCAAAGCATTCAATTTTAGCCTAAGAATAAATTCATACATGTGTATGCCAATTTAAATGATACTAAGGCTGCATTTTTTCCACATACTTATCACTTAAAATTCTCAGCCAAGAAAGGGTTACTTTTCAGGAACATATGCATGTAAGAGATAATGAGCAACACTGAAATAATCTTGAAACTGGTAGTATCAGCTTATAGGAAACTTCATAACACAATAACTTCTGTCTATTTCTCATTATGAAAAGAGAGCCAATTATTATAATGTTGTGAGACAAGTGCTACACCAACTGTCACAATGTGTCAAGAGATCATAAGCTGTTTATATCTGATTTCATTAAAATTTATAATACACAGACTATTATTTCAAAAAAAGTAAATATTCAAAAAAATTAATATTCATCTAGAAATTAACTTATATATACATATACTTTCAGTACATAAACTGGGAAACAATTCAATCACATTTAAAAATCTGTGCAGTAATTTTTTTAAAACTAAGGATACAGAATCATTCAACATTTTATGTTTTTAACTCTATTTACAGACTTATACTTATTCTGCGAGAATAACTATAATAGCTTTCAAGGAACAATACTCATTCTCTATTCTGAATCAAGTTTCATGTTTTATTCTGAGTCCTACAATTTTGAATAATTCTTCAGCAATATATGTACATGAAAAAATAACATTGAATAACAATACAAAAATTAATATTAAAAAGAAAAATATGTTTTCTCTCATGGCAAGATAAATAATTTAAACAGTAGATATAAATGTATTTCTAATGAACTTATTTACAAACTGGATTTTAAGTCACCAAAAATAAATTTTTAGGAATTACATTTTGCTTTCAACACAATAAATGTAGATAAAAATATATTAATACTACCATCATAATTTATTGGTAAGATATGATATAAAAATTGTTTTAAATTAAGAAGAAAGTATGGAGAAATAGAGATTTCAAGTAATTAACACTTTTTACATAAAATCAACTTTTTCTTTTGCGGTATATCAATAAACCTTGTATTCTGTTTACGTATATTGCGAACAGTCCGTGATAATAACTATTAAATATGCATATTAATGAAAGGAGGGCATATCCAGAAGAATTTTTAAGATAATTGCTTCTCATTTGTGTCACATAAGGGATAAAACTTATGTTGAAAGTGCAACTGTAGATCTGGAATGCATTAATTTTTTATTTGGGGGGGAAAAAAACATCAAATAATAAAAGTTTAAATATTCCACAGTGGAAGTATTTTACGCAGTTTTTGTTTTTAAAATTAAAAGATGTTTACAAAAAGTTTGATTTTAATGCAACTCAATTTTTATTTTATTCTTAATTTTCTTCATTGGAAACAGGTGAATTTTTAACTAGGTATAGATATATGTATTTGAATTTTAAATATATATATATATATGCTATAAAAGAGATAAAATTTGCAAATGTTTTATGTTGGTTACCAAGTTTCCATTTTTCATCTGAATCATTTTCTAAATTTGTAGCTTCTGTAGTTTTTGAATCTAAGATGAATAGTAAATTGCCAGTTTTGTTTATCATGCCTTCTAATTCCCCATTTATTTTGTCATACAGGTTTTTTTAACAATTCTATTTTCTTTTTGGAGAACAAAACTCATTGAAAAAGTCATTCTTTAACCTTCCAATTGTTCTGATGCTTAAATTAGGCTTCATCCTCATTCAAACTCTTTATTATTTAGGCAGCTGTTAAGGTCTTGCTTCATTTATAGAAATCGCAAACAAGTAGGTAAATGGAAATTTTTTGAATCTTAGCTGAAAGAGTGCATTTATATTATTCAATCTTATTTCTTTCCTGATTTTAAAAAATTTCTTTTCTCCAGGGACACCTTTTAGAAGTTTATTCTGTATCCACATTATACAAGTGATATAAATACCAATTAAATTTTGATAGAATCCTGAAGAGTGTAGTACAAGAGTTTTTTTGTTTTGTTTGTTTCTCTTAATTTATGGAACATTTTTCAGTACACTTAATCTTTACAGAACTCTATAGAGATTTCCCTGCACCCCGCCCCCTTTTTTTTTTCTTTGAAAATATTCATATGTAGTATGCCAAAGAATTTTTAAGATTAGTTTTATAAAATTAAATTCCAATTTATATTAAAAACTATTAAATATGCCTATTAATGATTGGCCTCTTATTTTGAGCGAAGTTTATTAAAAAAAAAACAATCATTAAAAATTTTGCATGAAATAAGATTTAATACTATACCGCAAATCTCTACAATTGATAAAATAACACCAATTTTACAGAGTTCTTTCTCTGGTACAATGTGAAGATCCTCAACAGGGGGCAAATCCTGGAAAAATGTTATCAAATTGAATTAAAGACACAAAAAATACATAAAAGTGAAATAAAATTTATAATTTCTTAACGTAATATATCTTATGACACACAAGATCACGAAAGTTGCTGAATAAAATCATTAAATTTACAAAATCAGAAATGTTCAAAATTACACTTTAGTTTTTAAGGTACATAAAAATAATTTAAAAAATACAAAAAATTTTCTATTTAAAATTATATTTGATTTCCAATCCACAAGCATACATGTATATTACTAACTTCAAATGGAATTATCATTTGATATTGAAAAAAATTGCAGCAATTTTGTTCATATCTAGCCTTGAAATTAAATGATATTTATTCACAATTGTTTTAACATCAGTTTAACCTTATTCTTTAAAGCAAGAATATTTATTTTAATGAGACTAATTTTCAATATGAAATTGAGATTTTGCATCAAAATTCAATAAATTTCTGCCAATTTTAAATTTTTGTGTATTTGTGCCTGTATTCAAATTGTAATTATTACAGGACAACGGAGAAACAGATCTAGTTTATCAAAAAATATGTATTAATTAAATGAAATGAAATCACTTACTAATGTAAATTAGAATTATTAATTAACAACTGATATTTATTTTTATTACAAATAAATATATTGTGTTTTCATATCTTGATACCAAGTACAGAACAAGAGCAAATTGATTAATTTTAAATCCCTCTTTTAAATATAAATTTATATCTGAAGCTAAGATAAAAATAAAACAACTCTTCATTACATTATTATAAAATACATAAAGAAATTACTTACATAGCCAAGAACACTGAATTCTTTAGTTACCAGAGCAGGTATTTTTTCTGTTGGTTTAAAAGCACTAAGAATACAATGAAATAAAGTTTAAAAAGTTATTTGAAATACATTTTGAGATGACTTCACATTAATTTCATATTAGAAACATTTTTTACAATGAATGAATTAATTATAAAAACCATTAAAAATAATTTTTTGGGGAAGTTTTTGGTCAGATTCATGTTTGAAAATGAAATAACCAAAGAAATTATAAATATTATGTTCCAGTACAATAACTCAGCCAAGATAAAACATGCCTCTCCTTTCCCACCTGCAAAACTAGTGAGCTCTTCAACTGAGTATTTCCAAATAATAGATAAGCTTTATGACTGAAAACAGCAAACATTATCTGAAAGAAGGAAAAAAATTTATTCCCAAAGTTCTTTTAGTTTTAACCAATATTATGTTATCTATAACATAATTTAAAATTCAATAATGAATACGCGTATGTTCACTGCTAATCTATTAACAGTAAGCCAAATATGAAAAATATTTGTTGTCAAGAATCTTGCACTTTTGTCTTGCAGAATAAATTAGCAATTATATATATATATATATATATATAACACACATATATTTTAAATTATTTTCTTTTCTTGACTGTTATCAAAATTTCTTATGTTTTGATTTTTTTTTTTTTTTGATACAAATAAAATATGTAGCTTGCATATGTTGATTCCTTTGTGTGTATGAAATTTACAATTTCTTACAAAAAACATGGCCAAATGATCATCAGCATCTAAGCAATGAGAAAATAAATTTTCAAGTAAATAAACATCTTTCGAATGTCTGTGAATTGACATATAAAACTATATTTCCACTTACAAACATGTCTAAAATATTTTTCAGTTTTTTTGTCTAGATATCCCTCATTCTATTAGTATTTTTTAGACTGAGCAATTTTATAATTCTTCTTTTAGAATGGATCTAACTTAGGCTCTGTATATCCATACACATAAGGTATATCGAAAAGGAAAGTTATTAATATTCAACAAATTATTTACTAGTACTGAATCGATAGAATAAAAAACAGTCAAAAGAGAATTGCATAAAATAATAAAAAAAAAAAATCTGTATTGGTTTTTAAAATTTTCAAGATTTCTTATTTAATTACAGTTTTGTAAATGACTGGATAAATTTAACACTTATTTTTTATTTTTTACTTTAAAACTTATCTAAATTTCATGGTAACATACTTTCTATGCATTTCTTCCATGAAAGAATCTGAAGAGTCATCTGAGGAGTCTTCATAATCTTTATTCTTATCTCTATAATTCGTATGATCTGGTACATTACTAGCCTACAAAAATAAATAAACTTTTATTACTGAAAATATAATAACACAAACAAAATTAGCAAAGTAATAATAATAAATGACAGACACATATTTAGATAAAAAACAGCAGCCTTGTGAACTTTATATACTTTCATGAACAAAATTTTAATTATAGAAAAAAGTAATAAAATTATTAAAGTTGTGAAAAATAATCATAATAACAAAATATTTTATATGAGTATAAAATAATTATGACATTAGAAAATAATCATCAGCAATTGAATCAATTTAAGGACATACAAATTTTGTAAATACAAACCTTTTCAGTATTCCGATGAGGCACATCTGGTTGTTCCAATTCAATAACAGTTGATTGACAATCAATTGATGAAATGCTTCGTGATGGAAATTTTTCTAGTTCTTCAGCTATGACAACATCAGGAATTTCCATTGCCTACATGAATAAAAGAATTTTAATTAAAACAGCAGAGCAATCAAAATCAGAGAAAACAAATTATAAAAGACATAGGCTGATATTTAGACAACAATGAACACACTCAACTTCATTTAACAAAGTAAAATTTTTCTGAATACTAACCTTTTCAGTATTCAGATTAGGCCCATTAATGTTTTCTGTTAATTCATGAATTAATGAAATGCTTGCTGATGGTTTTTCAGCCAAGGCACTATCTGGAATTTCCACTGCCTTCAAGAATAACAGATAATTATTGAAAAGAAAAACTAAAGCAATCTAAATTGTGGAACATAACTATTAACTGAAATTATGTAGACATGTAATCAAATTCATTTATTAAAGTAAAATTTTTTTAAAAAAACCAAACCTTTTCAGTACTTGGATCAGGAGCATTAGAATGTTCTATTAATTCAATAGAAGTTGATTTATGATCAATTGATGAAATGCTTGTTGATGGGATTTCAGCTGACTCCAATTTTTCATTCAAAGCACTATCAAAAATTTGCATTGTCTTCATAAATAAAAGAATTTTAATTAAAGAATAAACCATAAGGCAATCTAAATTGTGGAACATAAATATTAGGTTGACATTTAAGCAACAGTAATCAACAAATGAATTCATTTAACAAAGTAAAACTTTTTAAATACAAACCTTTTCAATACTCAGAACTGGTACATCAGGATCTTCTACAGATTTACTAATTGATGCATAATCAATTAAAATGCTTGACAATGGAGATTTTTCTTGTTTTTCAGCCATTGCAAAAGTAGGAACTTTCTTCTTAACAAAGAAATGAATCTTAATTAATGAAAAAATAATAAAGCAATTCAAATTGAAAGTAATTATACAGAAATAGGCTAACGTCTCAATCATAATTTTAGATAAGGGTAGAATATGGAAAGAAGGTAGGTTCAATAATTTCAACAAAAACAGCACTTACAAGTTGTTAATGATAGAAATACAAAGGCTGATGAACTTGTTCACTTAAAATAAATTTACTGATAAAGAAATGTATCTTGTAAAAGCAATTTGTTCTTCTAAACATTCTTCTACTAATATAGGGCCAAAGTTATATGTATAATTTTCTAGAAAGAGTAGTTTAGAATATTTCAATTCAAATAAATTTTTATCACGTTTCCTCAAAATTTAAATGATCACAAACTAAATTGATTAATAATTTTTTCACCACATCTAATACACCCACTATGAATTGAAATGGATGTTTTGGGTTGAATCTGTAAATTCTTCTGGTTCACTAAATTTTTTTACACACAGTAAATAATTTTTTTACTTGGAGAGAGGGAGAGAGAGAGGCATGCATTAAAGTAACTAAAATTGAGAAATTCAACATAAAAAATGACCAACAAAGAATAAAAAGATATGATTGAATGTTGGGCAATTAGTAGGGGACAAGAATATACTGAGAGTCAATTTTAATAAAAAAAAAAAATTTATATGCAGATTATTTAAAAATGGGTTTAAATACTATCGATACAGAAAAGGGATATATGATATTTATTACACTTTGGTGAATTATATCTTATTATCTGTTTCAATTTATCACATCATACTTTGAAACAAATGCTTCTGAAATATGATGAGAAATTTAATTTAATGTTTTTCCTTACTAAACAACGTTTCTTACTAAATTATCCACTTTTTGAAGATGATATAAAAGAAGGATACCTGCAGAATCTGCAGGTACTGGTTTTAAATTAAAGAATAAAAATTATGATATGGAAAATAAGAGATTAATAAATATGCAAGGACCATCAGTTGATGAACAAGATGCATCATCTAATCAATGTGTTGATTTAACATATAAAAATTTAAAAGGAATGATGATAAAATTATCAAATAATAATCTCATTCATAATGAAGGAGCTTTTGAAATTAATGGTAAAAGAATTTAAAATCTTGGAAATCCACACAATAAAAAATGATGCTGTTTATAAATAGTATGTGGATAAGAAATAAATAAATGATAAAAAAAACGGTACTTACGTATTAACGGTACCTTGGTGACAGACTTGGCGGTTTTTAAGTGTCGTCAATCTAACACCTACTAAGGTTACCAAACCAATAGAATAGATTGGTGCCACTTAAAAACCGCCAAATCTGTAGCTGCGGTTGGCGCGTGTGCTCTTTATTGGCGCAACTGTCGCCAAGGTACCGTTAATACGTAAGTACCAAAAAAACTAATAATATTTTAACACACCATAATGATGGATTCTGTGTACTGTCTTTATTAGAAAATTTTTATTAATTTCAGAATAAAAGACTTACAAAGATAACCAGTTCAATCACATCTAAAAATGAAAAATGTTGTAAATAAAAAATATGTTGAGGATAAAGCATTTTTTGCAACTATTCAAGAAAGGTATCGCTTTTATACTGAAGATAATGTAGTAAATTTTAGTGTATTCAGTTCCAATTTATTATCACTTAATAACTTTTTATTAGATGGTACTAACTATGAAGCTAAACTCGTATGCATATAAAAATTACTGGGCTTTTAGAATTTATAAGAAACAGTAAAATCCTCATTTACATAAAAAAAACTTAACGAAAAATTATATTAAATAACACGTGATCCATTTTGATCAAGTATATTTTTATGCATATTGTAAATGTAATGATATGCTTTCAGTAGTTATACGAGCTTGTGTTGATCCCATCAAAAGAAGAAAACAAACAAACCCACCTTATCTTTATATTGCAAAATAAACATGAAAAGCATTTATGAAATCTATTTCTTAATAAATATTTAATGTCAACCATAAAAATTCTGGTTTAACTGAAGATTTAATCTGAAATCACCAAGATTTTTGGAAATTTATTTCTAGACATCAAAAATGACCTGAATCCTTCATTTTAAATAAAGTACATTGGGATTCTATTTCAGTTTATCAAACTTTGTCTGAGAAATTTATAAAGGAAAATGAAAATTTGATACATTGAAATGTTATATCAAAGTTTATCTGAAAGTTTTCTGATCATGCATATCCCAATATTATAATCTAAATGATTAATTCATTTAATATAATAAACATTAATTTAAGATGATATCAAAATAAATTCAAACAAATAACTGAAATGCTGTATAATGCTATAGATAGGAATGAAATTTTTACATAACAAGAAAATTTATCTCAACTTATTTTGAAATATTGAAAAATTAACATTGTAAAGTTATGATTAATTATGATTAATTAAGATATATATATATATATAAAATTATAACAAAAATATTTTCAATACACTCAAAATATTCTCTTTTCATTCATGTTTTTAAATCTAATTTTTTTTTTTTTTTTTTATAAAATTTTTCTCTTTTTAAAAAAAAAAAAAAAAAAAAATCAATTTTATTGATTTTACATCAAAAAATGTAGATCAAACTAATGCATCATGTGTACCAGCACACCTACCCACATATAATGGAATGACAATGAATCAATTCACTTAATTCAATGATAGACGTGATTTATCACTATGCAATGAAATACTTATTAACAAAGTGTTTTTTCAATCATGTGAATAATACAAAACAAATAATCTTAACTAAAGAAAACAATTTAAATTTATTGCAAATGAATAATAAATGAAAATAGCTTAATATATTGGCAATAAAGATTAGTAATTTGTTTAATTCAATTAATGAAGGAATACTTTCCAAAATACAAGCTTTATCAGAACTAAGTTCAAAATTTGACACATTAGGACACTAACATTAAAATAGGCGACGACTCTAACATGACATTAAATATAGAGATTTCAAATTAAACTGAACTTTTATGTTTTATATTAACTCTATATATTATAATTAAAACTTCAAATACTTAAAATTAAATGTTATAAGTAAATAACACACACAACAAAAAATAATAAAGCTCTTAAGATTATCTTTCAAACATAAATGCTTCTAAATATACTGCTTCATAATACATTATTAACTGTACTTTCTTAAATGCTAAGAAACAAGCAAAAAAGTATATATTTTAAAACTAATGTTTAAAATAAATGTTTTTTCAAAAATTTTATGATAATACTAAAATTTTTAAAACTATTTTATTGGACGTATTTAACGCAGACAGAGGGGGAAAGGAAAAAAAAACAAAACATTTTCTAATGGTAACATTCTGTTCAATTTTGAATGTCCGCCAAAATTTATAAGATATATATTTCAGTTAAATGAAATAATAAAATTTAAGCCATCACAATAAAAAATTTTAGTATAAAAATCAGTATGCTACGATTTTTTTACTTTAAATTGGGTACCGAAGAATTATGATACAAAAAATTTACCAGAAAAGGTGCAACGAATATTACGCACAAAACTGTATAACTTCAAAGCATGCTTATACCACGTGGGAGAAATAGAGCACCACGTGCGAGTGAGGCGAAACGAGGATTCTGGGGTACAGGAATTGTGCATCGTGACACAACAATGGAACCACCAGGCGGCGCTACCAGATTTTACAGAAAGAGAATTTTCCCTTCAACTTGTAGGGAAGATTGTCATGGGATGTTGTAGTGGGCTGAGCCTTTTTCTTACATTAATATACTCTTTTTGTTATTTTATTTTTTATTTAGTATTTTTATTTTTATACATTTAACATTTTTATATTTTTTAATGAAAAAAATATATTTGTTAAATTTAAATTGTTTCTTTTCCCTAAGTTTGACAATTAGTGATCGTAGTCAAAAAAAGAAAACTGAGTGGACATGACGAAGTGCCACAATGAACAATTATTTTGATATATGAGGCATTCTCAGGTGGCTCGTAGAGACCAGTGTCTATTTACTGCTAAATGATGGAATGCTAGATATAGGATTTTTGAATATCCTGTTTCATTGGTGAAGAAACGTATTTCGAAAAGATTTTGCTCACCTTTCGTATAAAGGTTTAAATTGTGAAGTTTTGACGGGAGTAGACGTATTTTTGTTTGCTCCGTTCAATGGCGGAGATGGAATTAGAAGGCGCTGAGGCAAACGGACTTTTTCAGGTCCCGTTGGAAGTACCCTTGAAGAGTTCGAATGAGATTTCTTATATTGAAAAAGAAAAAACCAAGATGTCAAGAAATTATTACGACTCAAGCTGATATAAAAATGCTGGAAACTCAACTGGCCGTTGCCCACGACTGGAATGGAAAAGCTAAAGATGTTGCCCAAGGACATTACCAGATGCGACAGTACCTGACGGACATTGCTGACTCAACAAAGAAAAAAATTTAAGTAGCCTTGGCTCATGCTCTTTGATTAATTGCCCTAAACATGCTATAAATAATAGTGTCAAACCAAAACGTAATTCTAATCACTTAACTTCTAATAATCTTAGTATTGATGGATTTCAATATCCTAACAAAAAATTAACTGCTAAAACTTCTTATAATGCCAATGGTAATGATAATAATTTAAAATTGAAAAATAAATTTCAAAATTTGAGTAATGTAAATGATGTTGATGAAAATTCTGATATTAATGTTACTACTGTTAAAATGTTACTTATTATGGTTAAGTCTATGGAAAATTTAACTTTAACTTTAAAAAATTTGATGAAGCTTTTGAGGGCAAAGTCCCTATTAAACTAGCGGGTGAAATGTTAAAAATGTTCCTCTCAAGCGAAGAACAACATCGAAAAATAGCTAGTTATTTAAGAAACAATAATATTGAATATTTTGTAATTACCCCAAAAAATCAAAGACCACTGAAAGTAGTAATCAAGGGATTACCCAAAAATACTCCTGAGGAAGAAATCAAAACTGCTCTCACTGAAAAAGGATTTGTGGCAGAAAAAGTTGTGCAACTAATTAAAACCAAAACTAAGCAACCCTTGGCGATTTGACAAATAACATTCACTAAAAATGAGAAAAATCATGAGATATTTAAACTCAATAGACTTCTTTACCTTACGGTTATTATTGAAAAATACAATAATGCCAATGCCATAGCACTACAGTGCTTTAAATGCAACTTTTTCACCATAACTCAATTAATTGCGGTTTTAAAGCACGTTGCTTAAAATGTGGCCTTGAACATTCACATAAAGAATATAACATCAAAGAAAAGATTGAAGTACGTACCTGCATTGACTGTGGGGAAAAAGGGCATCTTGTCGCATGGAGAGGTTGTAAAAAATTCCCAAAAATAAATGTAAATTCCAATAGACAAGCACCTCGTCGAAAACTTAATTCTACCAGACAGGTTTCTGCTAATTTAAGTTTAGCTGTAGCACTCAAAAATTCTTATCCACAAACTACTAATATCCCTGGTTATAATCTTCAATCCTCAAAGCCGATTGAATCCATAAATAAGTGTTGATAATATCCAAATTTTTCAAAAAGCTAACTATCTGATGCGAGAATTTCCCTCTATATTTACTGATCTGGAGGGTCTTGACGGCGTTATCCAAAAAATAAGTACTGCTCAAACTAAAGCAGATAAACTCCAGGCAATTGTTAATGGCCTGGCGTCTCAATATCTTCCAAATACTTCTTAATGATTCAATCGACTACTGGGCTTTGCATTTGCTACTGGAATGCTTGTAGTCTAAAAAAATAAACTTTTTGAATTTGATGTTTTTCTTAATAACTATAACCCAGACATTGTACTACTACAAGAAACGCTTTTAAAATATAACTATTCTCCTAATTTTTCTGCTTACATTTTCTATCGCAATGACGGACCACAGAGTCCTGTCTCTGGTGGCACTGGTATTTTAATAAAGAATAGTATTCCACACACTCATGTTTCCTCTCCAATTCTCCATGCAATTAAAACTACTGTTGTCGAAAATGATGTCGAACTAGAACTTTTGATTTGTATGTCACGTGAACACTTTTCCTCTCTTAACTGTATCCAACCGTACTTCGGTTTAAGAACTGTACTTCCTTGTTAGTAGTTAGCCGCGCTAAGATGCGGTTTCTCTGTCTGTATGTCTAGTAAATTTTTGTATCAACTCGTCATTAATATGCTGAAT